>APFE030705713.1:66267-82933 GCA_000404065.3 Pinus taeda | reverse complement strand
TTTTCCTTATTTAAAATTTGAAATTGAATTCAGGAATTTGTAAAATGATATTCTGATTACACAGTGTTTTTTGAAACTGGTACTATATTTCCTTAATTCAATGTTTCTTCAAACTAGATTTAGGAAAACTTCATACAGGAAAATCACTCTAAACTCTTAAAATTTTGTTTAAAATACAAAAAGTTCACAACTAAACATGTTCATTAATTTCTCGTAAGCAGGTGAACTGCTATTCTTTTCTTGAATTGGGAAAGCAAGAATAAATTTATTATTGTCTTAACAAAGAATCAACTGAATGTGAAACGAGAAATTTTGAATATCCATATAAAAAGCCAAACTACACACAAATCAAGGGTTTTTTTTGGCACTGACTGTACAGTCGGGAGGTCTGACAATTGAACATTTTTGGTTTGTTTTATGATTCATTTATTCTATCGCGACCCCAACTATACCATAGTTGGGTGGTTTCATTAGGTCGGGTAGTTACACAGTTGGACAATGCTGAGGTTGGGAGGTCGGGCAAATTATTTATAAAAAAAATCGTAGTCACCCCAAATTGCTAGTCGGGTGCTCGGAAGGTCGAGAGGTTATAATTTTTTTTACAAAATATTTCTAGATCTGACCTCCAACTTAAGTCTTCAAAAACGAAAAAAATTGTTTAAGGATTATGTTTTTATTCATTTTGTTATGCACAAAAGAAAAAAAGGATTCTTGTAAATTTGATAACAAGAATGCAAATTATTCTGTGAGTTTTTAAATTATATGTTTCATATCAAAAAATTATAGAACATGGGTCATGGATTGAAAGAGCATTGTATTTTGATTTCAAATTAGAAACAACACTAGTAGTAACACATATCGTTTCTATTCCTCTTGTGTTTAATTAATTTATGCTAATGTCTTAAGTACATATGGGAATGAAAAATGACTCACATATGCAATTCTAGATTTAGTTCTTGTGTGCTACTTACTTAATATTAGCAATAAAGACTAGATTTGGAGATGTCTAAATGAATTTTTGGATTCTAGTTACTTGAAGCTAGCAATGAAGGCTAGGTTCGGTAATTTCTCAATAATTTTTTACATGTCTCATAGTTAACGCTACTAATGTCGATTGTGTTTGATAATCTCCAAGCAAATTCTTTAGGCGACCGGAAGCATATTATGTACTTGTTATGCATAGAACTATTCCTCCAAGTAAAATACAACGCTGTTTTGGTTTTTTTTCCAAGGTAATAAAAGACATTTTTGGGATAAAAAGCTTTGAAGACACTTGTATCATATCTGGCGATACTCTAGTGAAAGCAATCAATAAGAACCATATCAAAATAGCAGGGACAAATGAGTAACAAACTTTTTGGATTCTAAATCTATGAATAGAGGAGTATAACTAAGATCACCACAAATATCATAGTTATCATGTTTTTCATTGGTTTTCTCTTCAGTGGTAGGGATTTGAGAGCATCCTGCTTAATGCATAATTCCAAAGTCAGCAAGACGAAATCTATGAACATTGACCAGGTACATGAAAGGAAATAGTACTGTTAATATTTGCCTCTATTTCAATCAGAACTGTGGAAAATGAGCAGGAAAATGGAATGTTTCTCAATGATTGGAAGATATAAGTTGTGTCCTTTGTTAACAAAAAATATTAATAAGTACTCTGATTAGGGTTGCATAGAGATGCTTTCTATTTCAAAGGATCCTTAGATTGAATTTATGCTAATCAATGTGTTTCTTATTCATAGCTCAGTTAGAAAATACCATCTCTATATCTTTAGTTAAATTGGATGAGACAATACAAAGAGAGATGTGAAAGAAAAGGCAAACCTACAAATTTTGTTATGCTAATAGCGAACCTAATGGAAGAGTATCTAAAACACATGGTGGTTGCAGCGTTCGAGAGCCATGCAATTTCTTGCAAGGTTGGAAATTGAGATAATATAAGCTTTAACACATTAAACATAACATGTATAGACTGCTTGGTATGTGACAACACACATTTTTCCCTTGTTCATGAAATCATGTTGTCTTTTTTATTGTTCTATTACACCAACAATAATTAGATTTCACTAGATATCAATATTGAGCCAAGCACATAGGAAGACCTTGTAGCCACTTAGTGCAAAAATCAATATATCATAATTTGTCTTGTGAAAAAAGGACCATAGTATAAATGTAAAGAAAAAAATCTCAAAAATTACAAGAGTAAAACATGTTCTGAGTTAGTTACCAGAGAACCCACAGTAATAACCATATTTTGTTAACGTTTCAAATCCCAACAAGAATCCATCATTAGGTCTGTTTTTCAAGTAAAACATGTTCTTTATGACTTGTTGGTTTACCTAGAAATGATCTTCACATCATCCCTATTTTTATAGTTTCTGGATGCAGTGATCTAGCGTGATAACTTGTAACATTTTGCAAGTAGAAAAACAAGATAATGCACAACCCATAAGAAAGGCAGTAGAATGGATTATTTTCAAAAGCACATAATAAAATAAATGCTAATATTGAAAATAAAAAATTTATAGGGAAAATTATCCATGATGAGATTAATCATCATATTAATATTAAAATTTTAAAAACTGCAATGCATGGAGACTAGTTCCAACTTTAAGAATGACTGCATTGTTAACTGTATCCTAAGTATCTGGATGCATAATACCGATGTACTGAGTACATCAAATGTCAGATTAGTTTACTCAAAGTGTATTTGTTAAAAATTTCCAATAATATTAAATAATAGGTAAGAAGTGCCTAAAAAATACATACCTCTTTATTCATAAATTTATGCTTTTCTTTTCTCTCAGTCATTCATTTTTTTGAAGTGTGTGGCACGTGTTTTCGATTGTCATTGAGCTCAACTCATTGATTCATTGATAATATTGGAACAAGAAGAATAAGAGACTGAAGAGCAATTGTAGACACATTTTCTGTTACACTCTGTAAATCTGTTTTAAAATGCTCATCTGACATATGTTTTTTGATCGTTGTATTCATGGAAATAACAGTTTCTGCGTCAAATTCAGGGCTAAATGAAACTGAATTAACCTTGGACATAGTTCTTTTGTTCTTAATGAATAAATGGTTAAAACACTTGATTCAATGATTCAAGGGATTTCAATATTTCAGAAGTAGGTGAGTCCAAACATAGAAGTTTAGTGATATTTTTATCAATGATACTGATTCCATGGAGTCTAAAGTGACATGAGAGATCAAAAATAAGAAATCATGTCACTAATGATTCAAAAATTATTTTAAAAATTTCTCAATCTATTTTTTACAATATATCCAGAGTACTAAATTGCATATGTTAAATAATAAATACACAAAATACCTAAGACAATATTGTTAGGTAAAACACTATGTTAGTGAGAGAATAAAATTTGTCATAATGTCCAAGTAAAATTGATTCTATAGGTCAATGAAAATTTTATCATAAGAGTTCAAAGGTCAAAATAGATAATATATTTATTATTCATAGCTATGACATTGTGTTACAAAAAATGGATCATTGACTCCAAATAATACACACATCCTTCACCATTCACCAAATATTCATTATCACAGGCAAAACATTGAAACTTTTAACATGTGCTATGATAAATAACATTCGAAATAGCTCGGAATGGAAAAAAAAGTGTCTACAGAAACCACACACGCTCGTTACCATTCATGGCTAGTAACAAAGAGCCAAAAAATTATTTGGCACTATAGTTATAACACTTAGGATTAGAAGAATCACAATTTCCTTACAATATAGTTAAATTTGCAATTTTTTGCAAGTTGATATGCATTATAAGAGTATACAATTTTTTTTTGAAAACATAAATAAAATGTATGTTTGTTAATTCTCATTAGATCAAAATTCAAAGTTTATATAACGCAATCTAATGCTATATAGATTAGGAAATAAACCTATGTACAAGAAGCAATCACAAAAGCACACACCTGCAAAAAAAAAAAACGTTGTGCAAATAGGAAATATTATATATTATAAATATATATTTTTTTAGAAGATTTGAATATAATGCAAAAAAAAAGAGAACAAAGATGTCCTTAACCCTGTAGAGGTCTTTTTTTGAACAAAAACTTCATTGAGCCTATACATAAATTAAGCAATTGAGATACTTTAGTTTTATTTTTTTTTTCCTTAACACAACACAATTTCATAATTTATAGAAAATGAGAATTCAAGTTAATATCGCAATAGTGGAAAGAAAAACACATGTATGTATATAATATGGTATAATAATTTTTTTGGAATTATACGATGCGATTGTGAAACTGAGATATTATGGTCCTATTAACAAAATGATACATTGGGTTGGCAATTTGTTTTGAAAAAACGAGTCCTTGTAGTAACTATGCACACTGGTTTCCATCTATGTCTCATGAAAAAAAAGCAAAAAATTATTGAGCACCATAGTCGAAGCATCTAGCATTAATAAAACCACAATATTCCTCTATTATAGTTAATATTTTTTTTTTAGTTGAAATGCATTTTAAGAATAAACAAAAAAACAAGAAAACAAAAATGAGATACAAATTTTCTTAATTCATTGCACAATAAATTTGTAATTGTATAAAACTGCAACACAACACTATATAGCTCAGAAAACAAGAACAAAAAAGCTAATCATCAAATGAACACAACATGAAAAACAATTATGCAAATAAGAAAATAAAGAGGATTTGATGTATGGGAAAATAAAACCATAATACAGATATCTCAATTCTCCTATAGTGCCTTCTTTTAACACAACATTTAATTGAGCATACAAAAAAATGAAGACATTGATACACATGCAACTCTTTTCTTCCCTTTCTTTTTTTCCTAACACAACATAATTCCAGAATTCATAGCAAATGGGAATCCAAGTTAATATTTCAACAGTGGAGAGCAAACGATCGACTTATATATAATATGGTATAATAAGTATTTTTGAGTTACATTATATTAATGTGGAACTGAGATATTATGTTCTTATTAACAAAAACAAGATCATATCCTGGCAATTTTTTTTGATATAATAGAAATATTATATTGCGTAATGTGCATCTTGGTCTTTGTTTTCATTTGAAACACGAAAATATGTTTGATTCAAAAGTTACAGGAAGAAGAAAATAAGAACTAGTTATATAGGTATTGTAGCAAATATCCAAAGAGTACTCGAATACATGTTTTTGTGTTTTGTAATTCTAGAACCTGCAATAAAAGAAAAAATATACATTATTGTTGTTGCAAGCATTTGTGAATTATGAGTTGGGGAAATTCAGGGAGTAAAAAGGGAAAGATGAAGAGTATATGTATTTTATGTTTTTGTTTTTGTTTTTTTGTTTTTTGTTTTGTTTTTTGTTTTTTGTTTTGTTTTATGTTTTATGTTTTATGTTTTTTTGTTTTTTTTTTTGTTTTTTGTTTTTTGCTTTGTTTTTTGTTTTTTGTTTTTTGTTTTTTGTTTTTTGTTTTTTATTTTTTGTTTTTGTTTTTGTTTGTTTTGTTTTTTGTTTTTTTGGTCAGAACTCTTTTATCTCAACAATAATGTTGTTAATTGTTAAAGTAAAAGACCTCGGAAAAAAAGTTTTCATAAATTGAAAACTCTATATGATATGCTTTGCACGTATTGCTGAAAGCATGTTTTAGCAATAACTGGGCAATGTTATTTTAGGTGCAACATTTGCAACATACAATCAATTTTGCAACTATCTGTTTCTAGTGTGCATCCAACACTGTGCTCATATTTAAATGTTGTGTTATCTCCAGAGATTGTGCATTTATCTGTGTTTGGATGAACACGTTGTATGCATTTACTGCAAATTCGCCAAAAAGGAGGAGAGAAAACATATTTGGATTTCAACACTTGTTTGATCTATTATTTATTTTTCTTCAGAAAATTGAATTGTTAGGTTCAAATATGTATCATCAAAATGTAATATTTTGTACATCAAAGTAAAAATATTATTACTTGAACAAAGAAGCTATTAGGAAACATACCTGTGTTCTTGACATGACAAAATATAATAGATGCGCTCTTGCAAATTCATCATTCAATGCCTCAACACAATTTCCTGATCCAGAGCGCAACTGTTGACTACCTTTCACATCATTTCTAACAATGTTTTTGAACAAATAGAGCAGAATCGTATTTGATGCCAATTCATACTATATTTTGAAAAAAAGTTCTCTATGACTATCATTCAATAACAACTACAGTGAATCATGTAACATATTTTTTGTTAAGAAATTTGTGCAAGAAATAATGAGATAATTTCTACCTTAATAACAATGGAACAAAAGGATACAAGAACACAGTTTCAAAGAAACTATTAGCTTTTGCGAAAATGCAAGTATAGTTATTGTAGCTGCAGACTTACAATTGCATTGTCATTTGTAGCTTCACCATCTTTTATATTGAGTTTAAGTTGCTTGTTATTTTGATGATAACCTATCACTATTGCTCCTATTGAACCAATTGCATATGTATCATTTGAGACAAGAAGATTGTGTATTGTTGTATCTAGAGCTAGTTTACTTTTTTTGCAAACCCATGCAATTGATTCAACCGTGGTTTTCTCTTGTAACAATATGAAACATTTTGCATCTCCTCGTTCATAAATTACTTTGTTTCTTATCGCCAAATATGTAATTCAAACACTGTTTCCAACAATAAACATGTTTTGGAAACACACTATAAGGTTGTTGCTCATTTTCATTGTGATAATCAGTTGACCATGGCCATCAACCATATCTGCATGGAGAAACCACGCCTTTGTAGCAGAGTTAGGGATTTTAGTTTGTGCTGGTCCATAAATAACTAAGATATCGCCTTCAAAAGTCTTTGGATATTCTCCTGAGCATATTTCAATGATTGACAAGGATGTTGGTTCCATTGTTTTTGGTCTGTTTATATGCAAAGTTAGAAGAATATTCTTTAAAAAACATTGCCATTGATTTAATGCAAATATGTCATTTGACTATACAAATATTTAGTGCAACACAAATATAACCTTTTTAGATTTTCATATTCCACAATTTCTTCTTCAAATGATTGTTTGCTAGAGCTATGTGTTTCCATGATATGGTTCCAAATGATTAGACCAATCATTGCCAAAAAACAAAAATGCAAGTGATTAAGTCTAAAAAAGTGTATAAAGAACCTTTAAAACAATGTATGATCTATATATATACATATATTTCTATTTTTATAGTAATATTAGCCATTGTTGGTGGCTATGTAGTAAATGTGCATAAGTTACAATAAAGAAATGTTTTATAGATTTCATTGACAAGTACACATAAAGTTCATTCCTGAATGCGTTATTAAGAATCACCATGGCTACAAAAACAATTTTTTTATTTTTCAAATACAGTGGGAAAAGAAATAATGAAATATGAACTAGAAGCTAAAGCAAATAATACTATTCAGTATATAGAACAAAATGTCACAAAGTGAGAACCAAAATGCGTAAATTCCATACTAACTATGACATAATTTTTTTTAGTTAGGAAGCCAAATTGAACAAATTTATGTTGATGGTTCAAAGACTTACTAAAATTTGTAATTGAATTTTTTTTGTTTCTTATTGTGAAAAATTCCTTTGTTTTTTAATGTTTGCAAATCAAATCATATGTCAAAGGTGCACATTTGCAAATGTGAAAAATATTGTGACAATTCAACAATGAAATTATAGAACATGAACATTGCCAAAATGACTAAAGCCAAAAACAAAGATATGGTAAGACAAATTGTATGATGATCTGTCCAATAAGCATCGAAGACATGGAAAGAAACAATACTAGTTGAAAGGTTTGTCCAAAAGTGTTCTAGCATTGAGCTATAGTCAATTGTTGTTTTTTGTATGAAAATTGAAGTCATTAGTTTGCATAAATGAAAGTAGTTTTCTTTGTTGATGTCTATTTTCCAACATGTCTAAATTGAAATCACCAACAAGCACAATTGGGTAGTTGTTGCATGCGCGCTCTAAAATGAACTTGATGAAATCAATTATTTCTCAATGCTTGCATTTGGTGCAATGTATACATTTTCAAATGTAATGGATTTTTTTCAACATGGAATATTTCAATTGTTGATTTGATTTGGCTTCTTGTATACTAGTGAAATGATTTTCAACTACAATATTTTTTCTATAGTATGTGAGAATTCCATGTAAATGGTATAAATGTATGTAGTGATATTTGCTTGACAAAAATGGATTTGATGGAGGCGATTTTATTTTTGTTTCTTGGAAACAAAGAATGTCAACAATAATTAAATCATAGTCAACAATGATATCTTCAAAATTCAAGGAGAAACTATGAGTTTTCAATGGACATATTGTCAAATCAACATTTGTTTTACTTTGATATATGCTAACTTCAAGCTCATAAGAGGCATTATTTCTAAGTCTATATCTTTAACGATTTCCAATTTGTTTAACAAATATAATGATGTAATATCTTTGACATGATAAAGTGCAATATAGATGAGTCCATGTTGCCTAACTCCGTCTGGGTCAAAAACCAATTTGTCCATTGTCAACCCTTATGATCGATGTATAGTTCGTGCACATGGTAGTTGAACAAGAAATTGTTCTCTTGTAAAACTAAATTTGTTGTTTGATTCATTATTCCTATAAACTCTAGTAATAGGTGTCCAGGTAGATATTATTCCATCTTTGTACAAATGTGCCATTATTTATTTATTTATTATTTATTATTTTTTTGTTTGTTTGGTTTTTTTTTTATTCATTTTTTTCGTTGAATAGTGCCAATAGCTGGATCAACAAATTCAATCCAGATTGTGCCATTTTCAAATATTATGGATGCTCTAAAAATTCCTTCAACATCATCGACCAAGCCATCTTGAATATTGTAATTTTCGCCAATTAGTTCATTAAGCATACTTTTTTTTGAGAACAATGGAAGATTACAACTACATTTTGATGCGTTTATTGTCATTTATATTTGTTGATTCAATTTTTCTATCATATTCATTTAATATGATTTCTTCTTTGTGTATGAGAGACAACATTCTTTTATTATGTTCACGTACAATCTTGTTTAAATAGAAGAGGCATGGAAAAGTTGGATCAATTGGTGTTGATCTATAACAATGTTTGTTCAAGAATGAAAGATAATCATAAATATATGAACATGTTATAGTTTTGTTTAAGATGTACACATATTCTTTATTGTCTTGTCGCATTACTTGTTTTAGTTCATAAGTTTTCACATTTTATTTCCAAAAGTTGTAAGGAACACTAGTTCCTTCAAGACGCGATTGTTCAAATATCCAAAAATCACATACATTGTGTGCTTGAAATAGGTAACCAAAAAATATTATGTCAATGTTCCCAGATGGGGATGCTGGAGTATGCATAATTTCGTGAAGTCGCTTGTCAATTTTATATAGAAATCAGGAGCCAATTAATGAAGCCTCACCGATCAACAAAAAATTAAATTGTTCATATTCTTTTCTCATTACATCAAGTGTGTTAGAAGCCAATGAGACCATGTGACATGGTGAAAGTGGAAAATGTAAAGCTAAATGGACTGTGATACCATGTGCAATATATGCAGATTTTCTAGTAAATGTAAGTATTAGACATTTTTTTTCAAGGGGTCACTTTGTAAGTCTTTTTTATAAAGATGTACTAGTGCATGGTAAAGTCCTTATGTAGTGAATGTATGTCCTATACCTATACCTCCAGTGATGAAAAAATATAAGGGCTTACCATGATTAATTTTTTTTCCATAGAACTATTTGCTTGATTATTGATTGTTGCTCTTGATTTAATTGTATCATAATTTCATGGTATGCCAATGTGTCCATAACAAAGGGGTTCTTAATGAATTCATTTTTTTTGTATATTTAGCTTGAGTGTTTTTTAATTGCATTTTCTCCTACAAGTCTTTTTGAATGTCATATTTTTCATTAGAACAAGCCCTATTGTCAGTTTCTAATGGAAAGTGAAGCATACACATTTCGTCACTTTGCGATGCAATTGTAGTAGAAGCAGTTTTAATATCACCCCATGGTGTGATTAAACGAGATTTTTTTTTTCAATGACATCGACAATGTGTTTATGCGAAAAGTATGCTTCAACCCACGTCTCTTCACTTTTCTTTAATGTGTATTCATACTCTCTGTATGGGATGTAGAGCATCATTTTTTTCTCTATAACGGTTTTCTTGATCCATGTGTTCATTATATCGAATGAATATTATGACACATAGACATTTTTTTTTGATGATGTTTTCGTGATTGAATAAGAGGAAACATATTTTGCCAAGAAAACTTGTTCAAGGGAAATGTGTAATGCAACATATTTATCAATGGTTGTCATGAAAACAATATCTTTAGAATTATCAGGTTCTTGTTCTAACAAAATAGGTCTTTTTAGAACATATGTTTGTTTTTCAGCTGGAGTAGTGTTAATGAAAATTGCTTTTCTAAAAGTTGAATACAAAGGCAATGACATAGCAATGTGGACTTCTTGTTGACTTGACATTTGTTGCATATTTAGAAATGTGTTTCCGAGTTTGGAAATAGTCTCAATTTTGTTTTCTCCCCAAAATATGCAATTTTCTCGAATTTGTTTGAATGCAGTTACCATGGAATGATCTATTTTTGTCATATAAAAGTTATAATATATTGTTGCAGCATAAGCATCTAAAATAAATTGAGCATTTGTGTTCACTTGCCACAATGAAGGGATTTTTTTTTGCAAATGCATTTATCCACGCATCACAAGGATTTCTTTTCAGTAGTACAATTGGCTGAGTAATACAAAATCATAAGAGCATGATGTTTTCTTGTTTTGTAATTCCAAGGTTAGCTAAAAACACGTCAAATGTTATGTTTTTTTAATAGGATTTGTCTTGTAGAATAAATGAAAGTTTCTTTTGCATTGTTTGGATATCATTTTTTTCACTACACAAAGGGTGTAAGATACAAGTTTTATCAATTGGTGGGATAGGGAAACCAAATCTACAAGTAGAATTTTTATGTTTTTTGCAAGTTTTCGTGTGGTGATTAGTTTGAAATTGAATCATTTGATTCAACAATTTTTTTGAATCACAAGTAAATACTGACCAACGAAACCTATGACATTGACTTCAGGGGATTGTTTGTATATTGGTGCATCTTGAATCCAAAGTAATCCATGGTCATGCTCTTTTCCTCTACTTTGGAATTCTGTAATAAAAAAAATCTTGCACTTGACCAAATAATTCATTGTTTTTTGTTATCAAGGAACGTAGTGACGAGATTATAGACCTATAATATCAACTATAGATGAATGACTGGTGTTTGATCAATGTGTCAATGCATTCATCATTAAAGTTGTTTGTTTTATTTTTTATGGAGTCTGTGCTTTGTATTTTTAGTGCATTTATCAATGGTTCCCAAAGATGCTCAACACTAGTGAATGTGACAAAGAAAGTCGATGGGCCAAGCTATCATATCATTGCAAATACAACTTTTTGTAAATGTTCAAAATAGTCAGGAGATGTGCGAACGATTCTTAAAAATTGATACGCAATTGGTGATTTTATTAATTTATGAAAATTTCTTTTATTTTTGACATCTTTAGCAACTAGTTTTTGTCCTTTCAGTTATCCTTTGTGAATAGAAATCCAAGTTGAGTTAGAAATCCGGTTTATCAAAATACGGATTTATTTAAAAAATATGTTTGTAATATGTGTTGAAAAGTCACCAAACATGTGCAACAGTTCCCATTGTGCAATTTTTTGATACGGAAAGCGATTGATAACATTAGTAGGGCGACTTGATCCAAAGAACAATGTTAGGAAGTTTAGATCTTCAGAGGATTTGTCTTTAAAAATTCCTAGGGTACGAAATCATTTAGAACCTGAAATTTGTATTATACTTGTATCAAGATCATGGATAAGGTGGGCCTCTGAATCATGATATACATTTGGTGAGTCTAGTTCCTTCATTTTTGGACTGTCGTTCTGACGATTTTGCCTACTTTGATCAATTTTTTTTCCATTCATAGTTGATTACTATTTGTCCGCTCTTGTATAGAGATGTGTTGCACAAGTCATGCAATGAATACATCACTTTTTTGGGCCAAATATTTCCAGACAAGTAAGCATTCTTGTATTCCAATTTTCTTTTTAGCATAATTCCCATTGACATATTGTCATCACTATCTCTATGTTGTTATGAAACTAGCTCACAAAAAGATAAAAAAGATAGATCAACGCCTTAGAATTCAGCTTCTTCAAGGGGGAAAATGGTTTTTTTTTGTGTTTTTTTATTGTTTTGTTTTGTTTTTTTGTTTTTTGTTTATTTTGTTTTTTGTTTTTTTGTTTATTTCGTTTTTTTGTTTATTTTGTTTTTTTGTTTTTTGTTTTTTGTTTTGTTTTGTTTTTTTGTTTTGTTTTGTTTTGTTTTTTGTTTTGGTTTTTGTTTTTGTTTTTGTTTTGTTTTGTTTTTGTTTTTGTTGTTTTTTTTGTTGTTTTGTTTGTTTTTTTTTTTTTGGGTTTGTTTTTTGTTTTGTTTTGTTTTGTTTTGTTTGTTTTTTTTTTGTTTGTTTGTTTTGTTTTTTGTTGTTTGTTTTTTGTTTTGTTGTTTTTGTTTTTGTTTTGTTTTGTTTGTTGTTTGTTTTTGGTTGTTTTTTTTGTTTGGTTTTTGTTTTTGTTTTGTTTGTTTTGTTTGTTATGTTTTTGTTTTTTGTTTTTGGTTTTTGTTTTGTTTTGTTTTTTTTGGTTTTTTGTTTTTCGCGATTATCCCAAAGGGTTTTTTTTGTACCCTGAAACGTCGCAAAAAAAAATATAGCGAAAATCCACGATGACCTTTGGACAACGAAACTTGAATCAAAACCTGATACAAAGTATGAAACCACAACAAAAAAGATAAAGTAATACGCCTAGAATTTAGCCCTCTCAAGGGGCAACCTCCTTCATTACACAAATGATGATTATTTAATGATCAAAAGACAAACCTCCTTCTATATATAGGGTCTAGAGTCACTATATAAACCAACCGCCTAACAATAAAAAATATAAGGCACAAAAATACAATAGAGGATTCTATGGGCATAGTATACAATAAGGACAATAGGGGCACAACAATATTAATAAGGGATACAACTACAATACTAATGGGGTAATCACTAGTATTATAGGGACCTAACATATGTAATGTTGTGTGAATTCTATCTAGACTAGAAGGAACATTTATGATTGTTACTATTAATCCAATTTGTGATCTTTTGTAACCAAGTTGTCTTACTTGTGCAAAAGCCATTATGGGTGCCACTAATCTCTCTTCCAAATATGTCAATTGTTCAACTAAGATCAATTTTTTGTTTTGTCAAATCTGAAGAGGCGATGCAAATGTAGGAACTTTTTCATCGAGTATTACATTATTACAAGATTTGCATATTTTTTCATTGAGTTTAATGGATTTGAAGTTTGATACAAGCACGAGACAGAAAATAGTAGATAATATGCGTTTGTTAATTGATTGTATGTCCTTTTCAAAGGACAATCTATCATAAATGCAACATGCATATGTAGGCGTGTTTTGGATTGATTGCAAATATGCCTTGGTTGCTTTATTTGAATTTACATGTCAATTTTGTGCTTCTTGTATTAAATCATCTTATGCTCATATTGCAGATTTCAACTGATGTAAGTGAGTGTATGCTTACTATATCCATTGGAAAAAGATGTAGAGACTTATTTGTTATTTTGTGTCTCCTTTGAAAAACAATTATTTTCTTCATTTGATGATGTGAAATCATTCGATACCTCAACTAATTTTCTTTTTTTGTTGATATTGTATTGTCAATTGACAAATGCTTTAATTGAGTACAAGATCTAGTAAAACTTGATTCTTTGCTAACAAGATATCTACAAGGTACACTTGAAATTGACTTGCAGTTTTCTCTTTCCAAGATTCTTTGGAGAACTTGTGGTATATTGTAATTGTGATTAATATTTTCAACATTTTGAATTTCCAGAAGTGCATGGAAATGTAGATACTGGTACATGCATAAGGTACAAGACTTTGGAGCAAGTATTTGATGAATAGAAACTCAAGGAAATATCTTTTGTTTCTATATTCCAGATATATATGTTAACATCAAGTAGTTCACATATCCATTGTATTACAAAACCTTTTCCCTCTATATGTCCATATGCATATGGCATTGATAAGTTTATAATATAAGCTTGTGAATTATTGATACATTGCTCTTGTTCAATGTTTCTATAATTCACATGTTGTTTTAAGTAGTTGGTAGCTCTATTTTCATTGTAAATGAAACAATTGTAAAAATTTTGTGCAATTGCTTTACTCATATTAGACATATCAAACCATGGTGCAAGTGTGCAAATAGACTCAAACAAAGAGTCATGGCGGTCATTGAAATTTTGTCAATAGATCAAGAAGCCTTGTTCAAATATGATTTGGACAAATGCATGAACCAATTTATTTATCTATTGAAGCTACACTATCTACTGTGCTATGTAACAAGAGTGGTTCAAAATGTCCACATGTAGGATTTTGGTCATCCAACAAAATGTTATATTGATACCCATCAATGTCTAAATTGAACCGTAGATATGCTTGGCCATTTGTAAATAGCCAACGTTCATTAGAACTGGCAACCATTTGATACATAACACACCCCCCATAAGCTAATTATAGATGGAGCAAAAATAGAAGAAGGTGTAGACAATCCTTCCAAGTACATTTCAATATCATTAACATGATCAAGATCCTAAAGATAGTCAGGATTCAATTCTGTATGCAATGAATGCAAAGCAACTTTGTGTCCATGAGATAAGCAATGTCGAAAGTGGTTTACAATTCCATGTCGTATCTCAGTTGAAGTATAGTGAAAGTGAAGAAGAAAAACAAATGCATCAAATAAGCAGTCACCCGGATAATAGAAGAAATGTTCTAATCTATTTAAATTGAATCTAGGTAACTTGTAATCATTTTCTTGCAATTTTGATCCTTTCAACGCAAAACTATTTTTCATTGCCATGAATTATATTGAGACAATGTGACAAATTGTTCAAACATGACAATGATTTATAACATTAAGAGCATGTGCTGCATTGAATGTTCAATTACCAGGTATCATACTAGAACATTTTTAGACCTCTTATATATTTTGTAGTCTACGTTGTCTTTGTGACTATATTTTTTTTCTTGGTTTTTGTTTGACAATACTCCGAAAATGAGTACCTAGCACTTTGACAAAGGAGTAGACAAAATGGGCATAAGGAACCTTGAGGATTTCATTCTTTGCAAATTGAAATTTAAAACTAAATGAATTTATATAATTTAAAATAATACCAATAAAAGCGTTATTATCATTTTAACATATTTCAAAACACAATATTTAATTTGCAAAATTCCGTAAAAAACTTTGACAATTTATGTAAATTGTTTTTAAAATGTATAAATCAAATAGAATCCAAACATTAGTTTCAAAAAAAATTACAATATAACTTTTTATAATAAACAACTTTAATTTAAAATAACAAGCATAAAGCTACTTAAAACAATAATCATATTCAAAAGTTTATTGAAATAATAAACATATTCAAATGCTTATTACCATAAAGCTATCAATTGCACCATGTCTAAGTTACTAACCTACCGCTACACTATAAAGACATTATGCTATCAAATAAAATGTAAAGTATTTAGGTTCCTAGCATAATGTAGTATTATTTTTTTAAAATTTGGTGCAAATGAATATAGTTCCAATTGATTCATCATACCTAAGGTTAACACATGAACATTTCAGTATTTTAACATATGCACATCATAACATTTGGAATGAGTGTCATAACTAGTGTGTGCATATGGGGGAACAAAACCCAAACATAATTGGTGGACAAAAACTATGCATGGAGTTAATGGAAAAAGTGACAACTAGAAAAAACTAATAATTGATATTTCTATGTAGCAAGAAGCACCAAAGAAACATTGTAAGTGTTTTGATCAATAAAACACACCACACTGTTATGAAACTAGCTCACAAAAAGATAGAAAAGATAGATGAACGCCTTAGAAATAAGCCTCTTCGAGGGGGCAACCTCCTTTACATTACACAAATGAACAATTCTTGGATGATTCAAATGACAAACTCCTTTCTATAATAGAGTTCTAATGGGTCACCAAATAACCAAGGCCGACCTAACAATAATAATATAAACCACAAACTAACAAATAGAGGATTCTATGGGGCATAGTAATAACAATATGGGGACAATAGGGGGCACAAAAATATTATAAGGGACGACAACACATATTAATTGGGGGCATCACTAGTATTATAGGGACCAAACATGCCCCTCTCCTTCAAAAAAGTGTTGTCCTCAATGCTTGAGTAGTTTTGGATGCTTCTATATAAAATTCTCATCCTCCCATGTGGAATCTTCAGTGGATAAGTTCTCCCATTTGATGAGATACTCTGAAATGGATCAATTTCGTAGTTTTCGAGTTCTTGTTTCTATAACTACTTCCGGTTCCAATATAATTTTTCCTTCCTCGTCAAGTTCTGGCAATATTGTTTGAACTGGGAGCTTGTTGCCTATAACTTTCTTTAAACATGAAACATGGAAAATTGGGTGCACTCGAGAAGCTGCAGGAAGCTCCAATTTGTATGC
>APFE030705713.1:40511-64481 GCA_000404065.3 Pinus taeda | reverse complement strand
TTATGACCTTTAGTGTATTTGCTATCACAACTGTAACAAAGCTCTTTTGCTCTTTTTTCTTCCAATTGCTGTGGTGCCAACCTTATAGGTTGTGGAAGGTGTTATCTTAAAATCAAGCCCTGGAAGGCTGCAGACCAGGAAGACTTCAAGTAACTGTTTCAAACCAATATTTTAGCTAAGGCTTAGCCTCCTTAGCCTGAGAGGGCTCTCTCAGAGGATTTAAGAATTTATGATTAGGATTAAGTTGGCTAACTCTTTGTGAAACAAATAGGAATGAGACTGGTGGAATGAAAATTAACAAGCATCCATTGGGCTTATGGAGTCATATGTCATTTAGCATTAACAGTAGAATTAGCTTTGCAATAAAAACAAGGCATTTAGATTTCAATATAAATAGAGTACACCAAACAGAAAAGGAAAATCTATGAGTATATGAAGAAAATTACAACACTACAAGTGATTTCTAAGTGATCAAATACTCATAATACTGTAAACCACATGAAAAGACAACTACAAGGACACATACATTGAAATGTCTATGATTCTTGAGCAGCAGAAGCCAATACTGTATTACCAAAGAAACAAAGTTTTTACATAAGCTTAATAACATAGCTTTTTACATAAACTTCCAACCTTGATTGCATTTTCCTTTCTCCTATATATAGACCTGGCTGAGATCCCTCTTTAAACATTAGGGGAACTCGAAATCTACTTCTAATGACATATGTTTAACTTTTAACTGCCTATTTAATGTAACAAACTTCAACTAGACTTTCTAGAGATCTAAATCAAGTAGGATTCTAACGCCATGTTATGCTAATAATAGCCTTGATTACATTGGTTCTCGTTCTTTGACATCTGGTCCCTTTTTAGTTTGGCTGTGATGGATATTCAAGGCTCCATGTTGGTCTTCAATGTCACATCTTTTCCATTGCCCTGAAACATAGAAAACTACCCATGTTTATCGGTCTTTTGGTTTGCCTCAAAATATTCGAATCCAAAGAACCATGCCCTTTATCTTTGATTATCCAAAATTTAACAGATGACCACATATTTTATGTGCTGTCAACCTCTTTTATGTGTGAAGGCAAAAGCTCTTTCATGCTGTCTGACATATTTTGGACTGTATTAAATATGTTCACTTTATGACAAAAAGTTTGGAGTTTGGATTCGAATACATGTTTCCTCCACCTGTCTTGACCTTATTGAAGGTTGATAGCTTCAGATGATCCCTGGTAGATATTCCCTTTTCAAAATTCCAGCTTGTATTTCAAAAACCAGTTGACTGAGATTGGATTATAAAGCTTCAACAGTTTCGTAGCGCGCTACAAAACTGCTGAGCGTTATTCATCATCTTCAGCAGTTTCGTAGCGCGCTACGAAACTGCTGTGTTGTTCCAAAAATCACATTTTTAGCCCAAAATTTTGCTATTTGATCTCTTTACTATTTAATCATTCTTTCAACTGCTCCAAGACCTTTCAAAACTTAATGGGAATGTTTGATTCTTTAATAAAGATCATACCAAGCAAAACTATAAAAAATTTGAAACATAATCTTACTTGAAGTGAGATTTCTTTATGGAGATTCTTTTTGCTGGCTCAACTGTATCTTTAAGTCTTCAATTTGTTTCTTCATTACATTAATTCCAGACCTGAGGTTTGTATTGAATTTTCTGATAAATTGAGCTTCTTTTATGGCAGGGGGAGTCCAGCTACGGAATTGAACACTTAAAATCAACCACTTCAGGAATTTGAAATGTTTGGTCCTCCCATCGAGCTTGCATTTGGTTGAAGTAAGCTTCCTTAAGTGCAAATTTTCTGGCAGCCTTTTTCAGTCTAGCAATTTTGAAGTTGGCCAATCCCAATCTCTTTTTCAAGTCTTCTACATTACCTTATTCTTGAGTGGCAACTGTTTTGCCTTTATCCTTTCTCTCATGAGGTCGTGTCACCTCTCCTGTTTCCTTTGCTCTTGGTGGCACCTCCTTTACTTGTTTGAAGTTCCTCGTTATGGGTCTCCTGGGCTTAGAAACAAATTGATCATCTTGATCATCAAACTTGAGTTTCTTTGAGGCTTTTACCTTCTTGGCATTCTCTTTTCCTGACTATATCAAATCAGCTTGAAATAGTGGGGATTCTTCAATGTCAATTTCTTTCAATAAATCATTTAAGTCTCCCTTTGAAACAGGGTTTTCTTCAATAGTCACTGACTTACCTTTTTCTTTTGCCACCTGGCTCCTAGTCCTTCTTCTTTGAACTCTTTCACCTGTGCTTGATTCATGTGCAGTTTCTTTATCCTGAGTTTTCTCTTTAAGGGATTGCTGGGGTGTATCTTGGATGGTCAATGGCCTGGTGGATTCCCTTACTTGTTTCCTTGCCTTTAACTTTGAAAACCTTTTGGCTCTTGTTTCTACTTGAGGACCAATTGTTGTTGAAAGATCTTTTGCAGCTTGAGGGCTGAGACCAATCTTGCTCTTTAAACCATACGTGAATATGAATGTGTCCCAGTCTTTGCCTACCCTCTGAAGTTCATGTAGAACAATCAACTTAATCAGGCTATGGTGGAACAATGAAGTCTCATAGGCTTCTTTTCTTAGTTGCACCTTGTCACACAGTTTACTTAAGCTGCGGAATAAGTAAAAAGATAGATCAATAGATGCCTTCCCTGTGAAATGCAATAGAAGTTTAAAATGGTACGAATACACTTTTTTATATCTCCCTTCATAGGTCAGGTACTTTTGTATACAGGTGAGCAAATGTGTGTATGATTCTTTGACATAACTTCTAGGAACAGACTTGCTCAAATCCGAGTTAATGAATTCCTGCTTTAGAAATTCTTTGCATGGGTTCATGTCAAATTTGAAATTCTTGAACCAATTTTCTTGCCCTCTTGGAATCTCTGTAACTGTGGATATCATGTCTGGTGAGACCTGCAATTCCAACATACCAACCTTTGAGTTTAGTCCTGTAAACTTCAGGGAAAATTCCTTAGCAACTTGTGCATGACCTCCCTGTAGCTTCTTGCAAAAATTCCAACATCCAACTTGTTTAAATGCCGGCTCAACTTCTCTGTTCTTCAAGGTTATGTCTAAACCTTCAGGACCATTTCTCAAACATTTGCCTGATCTGTGGTCTTTCCTTTCTGCCGATCCCTCCATGAAGATTCAGTGAAATGGAGGCTGAAAATGCTAGCGCTGCTCAAACTCCAAACTCTGTCTTGCTTGAATGGCTGCCTCGCTTGATAGCTTCCTCGCTTGATGACGATGTTTCAAATTGAAATCTTGTAGATTTGTTTCTCATGCAAGGCCTACAATCATCATTAAAACTGTACACGCCTGACTTTCCTTGGAACTTGTATTCTGTGTGTGCTAACATACCTAGTGGTTGTAATAATGGAAATGAACGGTTAGACATGATATGTGGAGTGCATAAACTGACAATGAATGACGCCGCCATAGATTAACTTGACAGATTTGACAGTTGGGAAAGATTTGCTGCAGAATGCACGAATCTCCAATTTCGCAGAGCAGTCAGTGAAAATTTTGAATTAAGCACTGCGAAATCACCTAAAACGCATCGCGCTGCGAAAACACCTAAAGGACCTTTGCGCTGCGAAACTGTTTAAAAATATTTATGCGCTACGAAATCACCTAAAAGGCTTTGTGGCACATAGTAATTTTTAAATCAAACTGACACATGACTATGAGATCGATGATGAATGAGAATGACCAGTGATGAATGGGAATGCATGCTTGACTCAAGACCCCCTAAGACTCAGACTCTAAGGAAAAAACAAAATCAAACTTAGACTGGCATCGACCTTTATCATCAAGCTAGTATGAGAAATTTTGGCATTAGAATTCTTAAGTGATAACAGAAGGCTAGGGGCAACAACACTTTTATCTTTATAGTTGTGAGTGGTATGCTTCTTGGTTGCCATAATTTTGCTTTCCATTTTTCTTGCTAACCTGAATGCCTTCTCTAACGAATCAGGTTCCCAAAGGTGAACATCATGTTGGATATTATTCTTTAAAGTCCCTATGAACACATCAATCCTATGCTCCTCTGGAATATTTTTTACCCTTATGTTCATTTTTTGGAGCTCCTCAATGTGCTCCATTATTGAACCCTTTTGCTTGAGACTTATCAATTGGCGAAAAAAAGTGTTGCTTTTTGTATCCTCATAATGTGCTATCAATTCTTCCGTAAAAAATGCCCAAGTGATAATTTGTTTACGAGAGCAAAGCCATTGATACCGTACAAACTGATTTGGTTCCAAATATAAATTTGCAATATGTACCTTTTGTGTGTTTTACACATTATTGAGATCAAAAAATTGCTCCATCTGTAATATCCATGTTGCGGGATCCTTGCCATCAAACTTTCTCATATCGATTTTTGGAATATGGTGGGTATTCGATCCAACATTAGAGTCTATGGAATCATGATTAACAATTCTTTTCTTCTCATCATGAGTTTCCTTTACTACCCTTTCACCATTAGTGAACATTTCTTGTAGCAACTTATTCATATTTATCTTCAATTCTTCCATCTTATCATCCATGCCATCCATTTTAGCGTCCATGCCATTCATCTTAGCTTCCATGCCATCCATCTTAGCTTCTATGCATTTCTTTAAAAATCCATCTTAGCTTCTACACCTTTCATTAAACCATCCATCTTAGCTTCTACATCTTTCTTTAAACCATCCATCTTAAACTCTGTTACTTTTTGTGCAAGTGACACTTGTTGCACTTGGTCTAGTAATTTTGATATATCATGTTGCATTTTTTCCTCTTCTTCATGAGTCATGCTAGAGCTTTCAGGTTGCTTACTAGGTGTTTGGATTTTATTTCCTCGGGGAATCAATTACCGATACTAATGCTTTACTATTCCCTTTGAATTCCTTCAAACTAATTTTTCAAACCAAGCTTATGCAAAAATTAAAAAAAACTACACACCTTTTTTCACTTTGTAGGAGCTTGATATTGAATTTGATGTACCTCTGTAATTTCGAATCATCTAGTTCTGAAATTGCAACCTATAGTAGCCCTCTACATCCTCTTTCCAATGCCACCAGTCTGATCCAAATTGGATTCTCCAAGGAAGAGTTATGCACAATATCCCAACATGACCTAATTATAAACCTTTCCAGAAGAACGAACTTGTATGAAGTGCCACGTGTCACTATTACTGTACCTTCTTACAAAATTTCACTATTTATATACAAGAAACTAGAGTCCGTCCTCTTTCTGTACCTTCTTACAAAATTTCAACCTGATGCTCAGAGAGAAAGTTATGACAATTTTCCCTAGGTCACTTGTTTGGAATGTAATTCAGGAGACTACAAAAAGACCAACTTCCTCAGATCATATCTTCGCAAATATAGTGCGAAAAGCTCTGAAATTCGGATCTGAGGTTCAGTGCGATTTATTCTCAAATGGGTTTTTTTTTTTTTTTTTTTTTTCGCTTCTAAAACGTTGCAGAAAAATTATAGCGAAAAATGCCACGATGACCTGTTTGGAGTAGCGAAACCCTAGAATCCAAAGCTCTGATACCAAATGTTATGAAACCAGCTCACAAAAAGATAGAAAAGATAGATCAACACCTTAGAAATAAGCCTCTTCGAGGGGGAAACCTCTTTTAATTACACAAATGAACAATTCTTGGATGATTCAAATGACAAAACCTCCTTTCTATATAAGAGTCTAAGGGGTCACAATATAACCAAGCCGACCTAACAATAATAATATAAAGGCACAAAACTAACAATAGAGGGATTCTATGAGGCACAGTAATAACAATATGGGGACAATAGGGGCACAACGATATTAATAAGAGATACAACTACAATATTAATGGAGGCATCACTAGTATTATAGGGACCTAACACACACATTGTTGTTTTTTGCACAAATACCTATGGAATTTTTTGTTATAAAAATTCTAGTATTTTTGCTATATATATGATTTTAGAATTCTTCTATGTAGATTGTTGTTTTATGATATAATAAAATTAACCACACTAGTTCTGTATACTTTGTTTTCATGCATTTCTTACACATAGTTCAAATGTATTCATGAACACCCACTAATCATTAAGAGATTGACATACTTAGAATGAGAGTACATGAGAACCATTTTGCCTTCAAAAGTAGGATTATTTGCATTATTAATAATAACATCTATAGCACTGTAGCCATCAATTTATGCAAGTCACACAAGGCTTGTGTACAAGGACAAAGTAACATTGCATTCAATGCTACTAGAGCCTATATATATATAATCTCTTTTATGCAAATAACAATGACTAAAGGTGGCTAATGTGGCTTTGTATCATATTGTTTGCTAGCCACTGAAAGCATTATCTACTATGCCATAAATAAGAAATAACATTCTAGTCACACATGACTAAAGAAATTGCAAATTAAAAATCATCGCTCAATTGTAATCATAGTATTATAACTCCATTAAATTGCATATGAAGGTGGGAAATGCGACTTTGTATCATATTTCATGCTAGCCATTGAAAGCATTATCTACTATGTCATAAATAACAAATAACCTTCTAGTCACACATGACTACATAAATTGAAAATAAAAACCATCGCTCAAATGTAATAATAGTACTATAACTACATTGAATTGCATATGTACTTTAGTAAATGTGTCAATCAGAGCAAAATATATTGTACCAAAATTGATTAGAAATGCAATAATTTAAGCTTCTATAGCCACTCATCTTGGAATAAAGATTCTAAGTAGACATACACAACAAAAATGACTATAAGATTTAGAGGTGTATGCAATATTCGCTAATTTTAGCATTATAATTTGTGAAAATTATTTCTCACATGATACCTAGTGAATCAACAAATTTATCATTTAAATCACAAAAAAAGAATTGTTGCATGTTATCCTTTGACACTCATTCACTGTTCTTTGGATTTGTACAAAGATATTGCATGCAACGTTTGCACCAATTTAAATTGCAACTAATCCACCCACCACAAAAATTGCATTTAAAACACTCATTATTTTCCTTCTTCTCTGTTTTATTTGGATAATCCAATTTTTGATTATAGGTCTCCTCCTCTTCTATAAGACGTTGCAATAGTTTTGATAATTGCACAACTACACATTCCATGACTCGAAGTTATTCACAATTGCATAACACCATTTTTTAATAGATTCCACCCAAACCAATAGACATCGCCCGAACCTAGTATATCATCAAGTCAAATAATGACTTAACAATCTAAATAATATCACTCTTCAAAGACTTTTTAGTATCAACTACAATAAATAATACTCGGAAAAAGTTCTCTAAAAACTGATTCCACTAGTAGAAGATGTTGAAATGTAAACATATTAAACATTGTACTTCAAATCATACCAAACGACAATTGACCAAAAAGTCAAATCTAAGTATCTAAAAATATTATAATTGTCTTTAAGTGTTTAGACATTAAATGCTACTAATTACCACAATTGCAAATAACAAAGGTTGTAAGGTTATTTAATTCCTTCTTGTTCACATTTGCCTTTTATTGCATTTCACTTGTTTTGAAAAAAATGCACATAATTGCTACAAAAAAACATTAATATATATATATATATAAAGTTTAGCTTGCCACCTAGACATAAATAATGTGTAATTTAACCCTAAATTAATGGATAAGAATAAAGTTCATTTAAAGTTTCAAAAAAATCTGTCAAGTTTTGGATATTGCCTCGTCTAGATAAAAGTATCTATCACTTTAAAATTTAGAGCAAATTAAAACTTGCATAGATGCCTGCAACATCTTAATCATTAGGATCCCATATTTATAAAACAAAAAGCACATCTTAATCATTAGGATCCCATATTTATAAAACAAAAAGCACAGGAAAATCAATTATTTCTCAGCTAATAGAGCAATCAATTTATCGAATCCTAAAAATACATATTTCAAAGGCCCATTATAAATATTATGAAGGCAATCAACTAGTGCATGATCTATACATAAAATACTTAGATAGGATAATTTATACTAGTGATTTGTATCTAAATGATTCTATATCTTTATTGCTTAAATCAATTTACATTTTTTTCGATAAAAACTGTTCATTGAATATCAACATTGTATCATGATTTATAAACCACTAATAAAAACAATAAATGTATCTAACTATACCCAATATATAATAATAATAATAAAAATATTAATATATAAATAACAAAAAGTGTATATATATATATATATATATATATATATATATATTATATATATATAATACATATATATATATTATATAATAGTATATATATAAATAATACAAGAAATATATATTACTAGAGAATTGTATTTTCATGTTATAATCATTTTTATTCTACAAATTAATATAATGAGACAACATCCCAATACATCAAGAACACTATATAATTATATATATATAAACTACTATAATATAATACAAGGCAATATATTTATTAACTAAAAGATTATTGTAATTTTCATGTTTATTTACATTTTTTTTCTTCTTAAATTCAATATAAATGAGACAACATCCCACTCACATCCAAGAATACTAATTGAATAAGCAATTTTAACATCCATGAAATTTAAAATAAGAAAATACTAGTACAACCACATTAAAAATATTAATCTAGTTGATATAGCTGAAGACTTCATAAATATAACAAAAAAATATTATAATATGAAGAATACCTTACCAATGCACACATTTACATGATTAACCAGGTATAAAAAATTACGGGTCAACTTTAACTTGAGAAAAAAAAGGAATTACACATCTAATTGTAAAATTGATTATTTTGGTCAATAAAATTTTCTTATATATTAATTTTCCCATCTAATTAGAATATGAACTTATTATAATTGGAATAATCTCAAATCCCTAGGAAATTGGTGGCTGGGGAGTGACACGAATATTCTTATAATAATATATATGTAACAAAAAAAAGTATTAATTAGTATAGTGATATATATATACAAAATATCTTTAAACTACTATAACATAATACAAGACAATATATTTATTAGCTATAAGATTATTGTAATTTTCATGTTTATTTATATTTTTTCTTCTTCTTAAATTCAATATAAATGAGGCAACATTCCATTGACATCTAAGAATACTAATTGAATAAGCAATTTTAACATCCATGGAATTTAAAATAAGCAAATACTAGTACAACTACATTAGAAATATTAATGTGGTTGATATAGCGGAAGACTTCATAGATATAACAAAAAAAATTTTGTAATAGGAAGAATGCCTTACCAATGCACACATTTACCTCATTAACCATGTATAAAAAAATTATGGATCAACTTTAACTTGAGAAAAAAAAGAAATTACACATCTTATTATAAAATAGATCATTTTGCTAAATAAAATTTTCTTATATATTAATTTTCCCATCTAATTAGAATATGAACTTATTAGAATTGGAATAATCTCAAATCCCTAGGAAATTGGTGGGCTAGAAGTGGCAGGAATATAATTTAACTTGAGAAAAAAAAATGAATTACACATTTTATTGTAAAATGGACCATTTTGCTTAATAAAAGTTGCTCATTTATTAATTTCTCCATCTAATTAGAATATGAATATATTAGAATTGGAATAATCTCAAATCCCTAGGAAATTGGTGGGCAGGGAGCCACATGGTACAAATATAATTTTTTAAATTTGTTAAAAGTCAATGCAACCTAACAAACTCTCTAACACACTAAAGCCGTCGATAAACATTAAGACTAAGCATATGCTGAGCATATTCCCTTGAGAATAAATCTATGCCATCAATTAAAAAATTAAAAAAAGTCAACACATCCTCATCCACTTTAAATTGAAATAAGAGGTTTTCGGTAATAAAATGACTTAATATAATAATTTAACACTATATTTATTTATATATAAAAATAATAGCTACTCTATAATTTGATAATAACGCATTTTTACATTATGTAAACAATTTAAAGAATATAACATTATTGAAATTTTAAATTCACATTCACATTGCTTTAAACTAAGTCACTTTCACTCTTATAAGTTTAATCAAAATGATTAAAACACTCATTGAAACTTTATAATTCATTTTTCAATTATCTACAATTTTAAGTAAAAATCAACTAAAGTAAAATCAACAAAACTTAACAATTTAATCACTTAGTACAATTTAAAATTATTAGGACAAAAAAAAGAAAAAATGAAATAAAGAAGAACATGGTCAACAAACAAAGTAAAAATGATCTTCATATAAAATGTATTATAAACCAAAATTTAAATATAATGCAAAGGTGTATCCCTCCTTTTAAAGAAAAATAATAATGTGAATATGGTTGATAAATTACAAAAGTAAAAAATAACTAACTTAAATGCCAATTGCAACTTCAAGATCGCTCGAAGGTCAGCCTTTGCCAAGATGGAGGTCGACCTTTTCCTTATGGTTCTTTTCCACACACACGCCGACTGCCTGACCAGGAAGTCGGTAATAGCAGAAGTGTGATCAGACACACAAATTTTATTAATAAGGAAAATAAAAATTACATAAAATTTGCAAGAGCTTACACACGATCACTCAACGCCCTTGCAAATGGAGAGAAATAAGCATTAAATAAGCTTGTTTCCTAAACTAATTTTGTTATGGATCAATTTTTTCATTTACAAGTGTTCATTTACATGTAATGCACTTGTAACAACACTCCTAACTATTTTCCTAAATTAGTTCCTAAGAAACGCCACCTTTCTAGATGTCGTATCTTTTATAACAAACAGATATTCTAAGAAGACACTAAAACTCTAAAAAATTAATCTAAGAAAAATATAAATAATTAAATATTAATTTATGTACATTAGATCATACATCTAACATCCCCCCCATTGATCGAAAGGTACATTACAATAGATACCGATCTCTTCCGTAAACTTCGTAAATTTGATCCTGCCAAGTGGTTTTGTGAAAATATCTAAGGTTTGATTTTCTGAAGGACAATATATTGGTTTGATGAAATCCTTTGCGGTGAGTGTCTTGATGTAATGATACTTTGTGTCCACATGCTTTGTTTTGTAATGGAAAACTAGATTTTTGGTAAGTTGTATGGCTGACTAGATGTCGATGAATAAATATATGGCTTTTGTTTGAGGAACACCTAAATCCTGCAAAACTCTATGCAGCCAAACAATTTCACATGCTTCTTCCCTTGCTGATATATATTCTGCTTTTGTTGAAGAAGTGGCCACTATAGTTTGCTTCTTGCAACTCCAAGAAATTGCTACTATCCCCATGTTCATCAAATAACGTGATGCTGATGTCTAATCATCAATACTTCCAGTAGAATTTGCATTTGAATGTTAATCAAGTACAAAGTTCTTAGTCTTTTTGTAAAGAAGACCAAAATATTTCATCCCTTAGATATATCCAAGGACCCTTTTTGCTACATTCCAGTGGCTTTCCCTTGGTTCATGCATAAATCATGAGAGAATACTTAACTGAATAAGATAAGTTATGATGAGTGGTTGTTAGATAGAACAAGATGCCAACCAACTATCTATAATTAGTATTATTCACCAATCCCCCTTCAAATTTTGAAAGTTTTAAGTTTTGCTCCATTAGGGTGAGAAAAGGCTTACAATCTTGCATTCCAAATATTTTAATTAGTTCAGATGCATAATTGCTTTGAGTCATGAAAATATTGTTTGGATGTTGGAATAATTCAACTACAAGATAACAATGAAGTAATCCTAGATCAATTATCTTAAATCCAACCTCTAACTCCTTATTAACCTACATAATATGCTTGTTATTGTTCCTAGTAATAATCAAGTCATCCACATACATAATGAAAATCACCATATTTTTAACATATTGGTGCACATATAAGGTATCATCAGATTCACTTTCCTTAAATCCATCTTTGCGAAGGTATTTGTCCATTTTTTCATACCAAGCTCATGGAGCTTGTTTCAACCCATATAAAGCATTGATAGTTTCCAACCCTTCAATCTCAAAACCTGGAGGTTGAGTCATATATACTTCTTCCTACAAGTTTCAATTGAGGAAAACACTTTTAACATTCATTTGATGTACTTTCCATAGTTTTTGAGATGATAATGAAAGTACTAATCTGATGGTGTTCCATTTTGCTGTAGTTGCAAATGTTTCCTTATAGTCGATTCCTTCTTACTGTGCAACACCTTTAGCAACAAGCCTTGCCTTGTACTTGTCAATGTCTCCATATGGCTTATACTTAATTCTGTAAACCCATTTCCATTCGAGGGGTTTCACATTTTTAGGACAGTTAATAAGTTTCCAAGTGTTATTTTCCATCACTGCCTTGTATTCTTCAGCCATTTCCTTTTGCCATTCTACATGTTTTACCGCCTCTTTGTATGTGGAGGGCTCAATAAAATCATTTGTTATTAAGGAAATTTTTTCTTCATTTCTTTGTGAACTTCATGTTCTTGTTTTGTTTTGTTCATCTAGTCTGACATACTTAAAAATTTGAATGGCCCATTTAGGTAGTTGATGTTCACTTGCTTGTGGATCTGAATAATCACCATCATTATAAAGTGGATTGATATAAACAAATGTTCTTCAACCATTTGAAGGCTCAGGGGGTGGAGAGTCACTATCAAATGAACTGCTGTTAGAAGATTCAAATGATCTTCTAGAATATCCATATGGTCCAGATGAAGTAGGTGAGCTGGATGAACCATTTTCTAATGAAGACAATTCAATCTCATAACAATGTTGCACACTTAGTTGATGTTGTATTTTGTTTTTCTTTTTGTCTCCCTTAGTTTACAATTTATGTAGAAGACTTTTTATCTCTTTGGCACTCTTGCTTTTTGTTTGATAAATATAACATCCCCGTTGGCAATAAAATTTCCATTGGACAAAATATGATATCCCTTCTTTTCATCGGAATACCCAATCAATGTATACTTCAAACTTCGTGAATCAAGCTTAGTTCGTTTTTCTTTTGGAACTAAGGCATATCATACTGAACCAAAAACTATAAGATGTTTGACTCGAGATTTTAAACCAAGTCATGTGTCATATGGTGTAATTCCATCCAAAGAAGTAGTAAGAGACTTGTTCCTTAAGTAGACTGTTGTAGTATTGCTTTTGCCCAAAATGAAGGACTTAAATTTTTGAAAGTTAACATGGATCTTTCCATTCCTAAAAAGATGTGATTCATTCTCTCTGCTACTCCATTTTGTTGTGGAGTGTAGAGATTTGTAAGTTGTCTTTTGATACCATTGTCCTGCAGTAATTTTGGAATACATTGGAAGTGAATTCCCCTCCATTGTCTGTCTTGAGAGTGCCAATTTTCTCTTTAACTTCATTCTCAACCAGTTGGCGAAAATTCTTGAATTTTTCAAAGGTCTCTAATTTTTGTTTCAAAAAATAAACCCAAGTCATTCTACTAAAATCATCAATGAAGAGTAAAAAGTATCTACAACCTCCTAGAGAAGTTTGTAGAGGTCCAAAAATTTCATTGTGAACCAATTGAAAATGCTTGTTTGCACGCTGAACTTGTTGGAAAAGGATCTTGACTTTGTTTCCCGTAAATGCAAGTTTCACATCTTGCATTTTATTTCTTAAAAGTTGGAAGTCCTTTAACCATTCACTACTTTGGAAGTTGAGAGAGACTTTCAAAGTTTGAATGCCCATATATAACATGCCACAACCTTGTTGGTGAAATATCTATACTCGCTATTCCTGCAAAATTAGTCTTCCGTAGAATGACTATTCCTTTAATCCTTGGAAGTTTTCCATCTTCATATCCTATCATGTATGTCTTCATATTCTATTTAATGGAATTGATTTTTACTAAGCCATCCTCCATAACAACTTGATGGCCTACTTGTCGAATCATGACTAATGACAAGAAATTCGTCTTGAAAGTTGGTACATACCTAACCTTTGAAATTATTTTTTCTCCAATTCCAGGAAGATAAAATTCTACTACACATTTTCCACAAGGAATGTGTCTTGTATCATTTTCAAGAAGGATTGAATTGAGTTGGCACTGGTGAAAAGTCCAAAATAAGTCACGTCGAAAAGTAATATGTTGTGTTGCCCCCGTATCTAAGATCCAAGAATCTTCATAATCACTTTTAAGATATGTGGAGACCTGTAACGCTGTTGATTCAAAACTTTGAAGTGTAGTGAAGACATATTCTAATCCATCATCTTCTTTATCATTAACAAACTATTGTTGAAACTTTGGAATTTTTTTAGTAGAAGTTTGACAATCTTCAACATAATGACCAACTATATTGCATATTTTACAAACAACTTGATTGAAATATTTTCCTTTGCCTTGACTTTGTCCTTTGCCTCTACTTTTTCCTTTACCTAGATTTTTTCCTCTACCTTGACTTTGTCCTTTTCCTTGATTGTTGCCTTTTCCTTAACTTTGTCCTTTGCCTTGATTATTGTCCCTATTGAAGTTGTTGCCACTACCTTGAATTCGACCATGACCTAGTCCTCTGTATGTTCCTTGATTTTTATTATTGTTCCCTTATCCTCTACCTATGGAAATTTCAGTTGAATATTTATTAGTGCTAGCTTCTGTAAAGAAGACATCTTCTCCAACTTGTTTCTTTTTTCCAATTTTTTTTTCATGTTGAGCTAGCATTTCAATTAATTCATCATATTTTAACTTCTCTAGCTTTCCAGTCACCTGTAAATTTTATAAGAAACGTGTATATGAAGAAGGCAGACCAACAATCAAATAGTAGTCATGAAACCATCATCCACTTCTTGAAATCCAACCTCCACTATTTCCTGCTTAATGTTCTGAGGTCTGGAAATGTACTCAAGTACATCTCCCCCTTCTATCAATTTCTGTTTAAGCAACTTTAATTGAAGATAAACTCTATTAGATTATGGTTGTGTATCAAACAAATCTTTAAATGTTTTCCAGGAAGACCATGCATCAAAATCATTTTCAATGTGAACATACATTTCATCATTAACTGAAGATTTAATTAATGCTAATGCTTTAGAATGTTTGATTTCCCATTTATCTAGTGAGTGTGAATTGTAGGTTTGTTTGGTTTAACATCACCACCACTTACATCTTTCTAAAGTTCATTGTAAATCAAAATTCTTTCTATGTGCCTTTTCCATGTCTTGTAATTATTTGAGCCTTCAAGTTTGTTAGACCTAGAAAATAAATTTACCAGCTTGGACATTGTAAAAGTAAACGTATGCACCAAGATGGATCACGCACCAAAAAAAAATATGGACATGACACCATACACAATGCCACAACAAAAAATGATCTATAGGGGTTTGGAATTGACCCTCGTATAGTCATTTGAGGGGAAAAGTGGACTAATCTTTGCACTTTGCTCTAGTCAACTTCTTTGAAATTTTACAATAAAACTTTCAAAATTTGACTTTTTACAATGCTATTGCAATTTAACTTCTTTGACTCTAACCCCCCCCCAAAGTAAAAGTTACTTCAAATTACAATTTTGTTTCCCTCAAAACTAGAAATAAAATATTACACCTTATTTCTCCAAAATTACATATTACAAAAGTACACCCTATCTTTCCAAATGTTACAAAAATAACTTATTACTCCTAAAATTACAAAAAAGTGCACCTTATTACTCCAAAATTTACAAAAGTAACAATAAAATCTACTTATCACTCCACATTTCACTTATCACTCCAAAATATTACAAATTTAAAAAATATACCTTATCTCTCCATTAAACACCTTTACTTTCCCAGAAATTATTTGTTTACACTTTTTCAAACATGAAGTAATATATTCTAAAATTAAAAAGCGCCCATGTTAAACCTTCAAACTATAAACTTCATGTATTGACTAACAAATTTGTACATTTCTTTTACCTTTGACTTCCATGCTGCAAGTATTCTAGGCATATCACTTCTTGACAAGTCCTCCAAGCTGCATATCTCTATGGTGATGTCCCATTCCATGCTTTAGGTGTTTTGCAGGGAGAATCTCTTGAATTTGATTAAATAGTTTGTTCACACATGTTTCAAATTCAAGCTTATCAAAACTTTTACTATCATTCAAAGGGGACGATTTCAAAGATAGTATGAAATTTTATGATGAAAATTTTAATTTCTAAATTTAAAATCCGAAATCAACAATAAAAACTACAATAATCAATTTTCTTTTCCTTAATAAAAATAGAGAAATTTGCATACCAATCAACAACAAACTGATTTGATGGAGTTTTCTAAAAGCCTGCAACACTGGAATCTCCTCTTCACATCATTTGTATCATTGAAGCTATGATACCATAATAATAGAAGAAGTCTCCTCATATACACAAATTTTATTAATAAGGAAAAGAAAAATTACATCAAATTAGTAAGATCTTACATACAATCACTCAACACCCTTGCAAGTGGAGAGAAACAAGCTTTAAATAAGCTTGTTTCCTAAACTAATTGTGTTATGGATCACTTATTTAATTTACAAGTGTCCATTTACATTTAATGCACTTGTAACAACACTCCTAACTATTTTCCTAAATTAGTTCCTAAGAAACAACACATTTCTAGATGTCATATCTTTTATAACAAATAAATATTCTAAGAAGACTCTAAAACTCTAAATAATTAATATAAGAAAATTCTAAATAATTAAAGATTAATTTATGTACTTTGGATTATACATCTAACAGTTGGGCCCGACCTTGACTACGGGTATCATTTGAGTCCAAAGAAACCAAAAAATCAGACATGGAGAGGGATGCACTTATTCTTAATTTGATTTTTTTTTAAATGTACTCTTACAATCGTGGCTCAAGCATGTTAGTTTATGTATAAAATTGTGGAAAACCGTATATTAGAAAATCCCACCATTGGAAACTGAAAATACTGGTAGCGTTAGTCTCAAAATTTGTCCAATATCATTGAAGGTTGATTTTTTCCATTAATTATTTTATGTTTTTGTTTTCCTGTTTGGGAATTACGTGAGATTGTGATTCCCAATCAATTAAACTATGACTTTTATTCCAATAAATTTAGTGTTTTGAAAAACAAATTAGTAGCAACATTATGTCATATGACAGTGGAGTGAATGTAAAAGGCATGAGAAAACTTGCATATGCAGGATCAAACTTTAAACTACAAAATTAACGATCTAACAGGGGTTATTTATTTATTTTTTCATATTTTTATTGCTCTAGGGTCTTGTGGAAATGGAAAGATTGGCCAACTTTTGACACCGTAAATTTTAGAAACTTAAAACACTGCATCTATGCATTGGGCATGATTCAGGTCGATGTTATTTTCTTCGCTAGCTATATATTTATGCCAATAGAACTCCTAATCCCCTACTATTTAAAAGACCACAATATGGAGTCAAGGTCAAGACCTTGTTCACGAGTCTTGTGGAAACAAAAACATGTGTCAACTGCCGACATCGAAAATTTTAGAAAGCTAATAATTAACACATCCTTGTGTCTATATGTATTATTTTCTTCTGTATCTAGATGTTTATGTCAATAGAACTTTGATCCCCCTTCTATCTAAAACACCACGATGTCGAGTCGGAGATGACACCTTGCTCACAAGCCTTCTGAAAATGAGAAGATGCATATACTTCTGCCTTCGCAAATTTCAAAGTGTTAAGTTCCTGGAAAACTTCATCATAACCGCTACCAAAAAACATGGAATCGAGGTCGAAAAACTATTTAAAATAAGACCATATGGAATTGGGGTCGGGACCTTGCTCACAGGACTTGTAGAAATGAAAACATGGGTTGACTTCCGACTTATTTGTGGTCAGTTACTATTGCTTTACTTCTATAACATTGCACTCAATGCATCAAAACTTGACCCCACAATGTATTTAACACTAAAACAAATTGCTATTAAAATGTTTAAAAGACATGAACCTGTTATCCCTCCTTTGAAGAAAAAAATAATATGAATACTATTGATAAAGTAAAAAAGTAAAAAATAAATAACTTAAATGCCAGTTACAACTTCAAGATCACTCGAAGGTCAACCTTTGCCAAGATGGGTTGGAGGTCGGCCTTTTCCTTATGATTCTTCTCCATACACATGCCAACTGCCCGATTAGGAAGTCGGGCCCAACCTTGACTACGAGTTTCATTCGAGTCCAAAGAAACCCAAAAATCTGACATGGAGAGGGATGCACTTATTCTTAATTTGATTTTTTTAAATTTTCTCTTACAACTGTGGCTCAAGCATGTTCATTTATGTATAAAATTGAGGAAGAACGTAAATTAGAAAATCCCACCACTAGAAACTTAGAATATTGGTAACATTGGTCTCGAAAGTGTCCAATATAGTTGAAGGTTGATTTTTTTCGTTAATTCCCTTATATGTTTGTTTTTCTAGTTGGAAATTACGTGAGATTATAATTTCCGGTCATTTAAACTATAACTTTTATTCCAATAAATTTAGTGTTTTGAAAAACAAATTAGTAGCAGTATTGTGTCCTATGACATTGGAGTGAACGTAAAAGATATGAGAAAACTCACATACATAAGACCAAACTCTGAACTACAAATTTAACAATCTAACTTGGGTTATTTATTTATTGCTCAAGGGTCTTGTAGAAATGGAAATATCGACCAACTTCCGACACCACAAATTTTAGAAACTTAAAACGCTACATATATGCATCGGGCCCAACTAAGGTTGACATTATTTTCTTCGGTAGCTAGATATTTATGCCAATAGAACCCCGAACCCCCGACTATTTAAAATACCATGATATTGAGTTGGGGTTGATACCTTGTTCATGGGTCTTGTGGAAACGGAAACATGCGTCAACTTCCGACATCGCCAATTTAGAAAGTTAATAATTAACACATCCTTTTGTCTATGCATCATGCTTGATTGAGCTCAGAGTTATTTTCGTTCGTAGCTAGATGTTTATGTCAATATAACTCCTAGCCCTCAACAATATAAAACACCACGATATGGAGTCAGATCTGACACCTAGATCACGAGCCTTCTGAAAATGTAAATATGCGTATACTTCCAACTTCGAAACTTTCAAAGTGTTGAATTCTTGGAAAACTTTGTCATAACCGCTACATAAAAACATGGAATCAGGGTCAATAAACTATTTAAAAGAATATCATATGGAATCTGGTCAACACATTTCTCATTGGAATTGCAAAAATGAAAATATGGGCCGACTTCCGACTTAGTTATGGTTAGTTACTACTACTTTACTCCTACACATTTCACTCAAAGCATCAAAACTCGACCCTGCAATGTATTTAACGCTACAAATTTGGTGTTATTTTTATATTTACCCAAAAACTCCATAATTTTCTATTAAGAAATAAAATCATGCATTAAAATATAGTTTGCTCGTAGGGAGATCTCAAAATCTCACCAGGTTTTTGTTGCTAGAATCCACTAATCCACTTACCCGAACAATTGTTGTTGTCTAAATTCTAAAGTCCAACCCGCAAATTTTGAGAAACAATGAACCATTAGAATTCTAAACTATGCACCACAATGATTAAACCAAATATTAATGTTCATACATTTACCTGTCAGATGGTCATTGGGGAGGTCGGTAATCTTGCGACTTGGCACATAAACAAACGCCTTCAGGGTTCCGTAGAAAAAGTTTACTGCTCGCATCTAATAGAGTAAAAAACAAGATGCAATGGGTAACTCACTTGGTAACAACGAACACCTAAGAAGGGGAAGTTATGCAACAAAGAAAACATAGACACATAAATAGAAATTCCAAACTCAATGAGCGCCAGAACACTAAGAAAATAAAGCAAAGCCTTTGAACATGGAAAACAACTCACAACTAATTAGAAATGCACTTATCGATAATCCATTAATAAATTGTCCACCAACACTCTTAAAATAAAATTTACGGCACCAAAGCTCAAAGCAGGTCGAATTTAACTACCACCTATATGAAGAATCGCTCTTAACTGTACCTCCTCTGTATTGTCCAAGCAACCTGGCCAATCGTGCATGGTAGGATGACGTCTACCCTTGAAATCCGGAGCCGAGGATCTAGTAGCAGGCTAGTGTCACCCAATAATTTCAAGGAAAAGCCTTATGTTCATTATAGAAAAATGCAAAATTTCCACAGTACAGACAAACTAATAGGCACAACCTGATCATAGATGTCACTGCCTAAGTAGTGACATAATAATGAAGACTATTTATCAAATAAATACACAATTTTTTTTCGATAACCTAACTTCATTAAAAGAACTGCGATTGAAAACCTATCTCATACAAAGTGAATAGAATTTACAATGCTTTCAAATGAATGAATACACCTCCCTTTTCAATGTTGATTTCATCATGTTCATAACTAATGAAGTTTCAAATGCCATCTTGATAGGGAATGTTAACTACATGTTATCATATATGTGAGCCTTAGAATTTGATTTTGGGGTTTGTGTTGAGTTTGTATTCCTCTAAACATATAAGCATCCTTTTACAAAAATTGAAATGTCATTTTGGCGCGGACTGAAAATTACATGCAAGACAATTTTTAAAGAAATTATTGGCATTACTTAAGATGATGTTTGGATTGAATTGAATTATGCTTCTTTGTTTGACATCTTTATTATACATGCTTCCATTATCATTTACTTTTTGTTTTTTCCTTTTTTTTGGAATGAAAGCATAGGAAACCCCAGAGTACTTCTCCACATTTCGTGGATGGTAAACGAGTAAACTATTGGATCTAATTACGAGGCCTCATCACAAGGGAATTAAAGAGAGTCAAACCTGTGATCATCAACAACTAGAAACAATATCAAATAACTTCATGTCTGGATCTTGACCACATGAGCTAACCTTTAGGGTTACTTCCATTATGTTAACTAACATCAAGTTTGTTAGAATATTAAGAATATGCATAAACATAAAATGAAATCAAAGACAAAACCTTACTAATCTAACATCCTATGCATACAATAACGACACTTAATTAATATAAGAAAAGAGATGAGAGACAAAATAAATAAGACACCACTAGATTTATGTGGTAATATCATCTGTAGTATTTTAAAAAATCTCCAATCTTACATAGAGCACATCCAAAAATACTTCACCCTTTACAAAGATAAGATTTCCATATTTTTGTGTGTGTGTGTGTTTCGTGGGACTTACTAGCTTCTGTTATAGACCAAGAGATATAAAGGAATTACATATCAATAATACATATGGGATAATGTAATTTCACTTGCTTATATAATAATTGATTAGAAGGATATTTTACTGCATAATAAATGTGGGGTATACCTCTTTTACATAATATTACAGTTTCTTTCAATGCAACCTAGACATTATTACCTTACAAAGGGATAACTTCCAACACTCCCGCTACATGATGCCCATAGAGATGGAACAACTATGGTGGAAAATGGCATTACGTCAACACTACCCCTCGATGAAAAATTCCCACATTCCCAACGAATTTCAAAGTTACACAAACTTCGCCTTAGTCATGGATTTGGGGAATATATTTGTTGCTTGTTGTTTCGTGGGACAATAGTCCAAAGAAATAACATCATCTGCAACAATATCTCAAATTTAGTGAGTATTGAGGTCAACCTGTTTAGTTTTGGAGTGATACACAGATTATACGCAAGCTAAATTGCACTATGATTGTCACACCTTAACTTTGTAGCTATTTTTTGAACTAGTCTAAGGTCGGTAAGAACATGTTGTAAACACACTATTTTTTTAGTTTGCTCGTTAGTTTCTCGATAAGAACATGTTGTAAACAAATTGCTTTTTTAGTTCCTCATTAGTTGCCCTGTACTCTACTTTACAAGAAGAAAGAGAAAGAGTTCTAAACTAATTACTGGACCATGAAACTAAACCTAAACCAAGATGAAAAATGTACCCTATAGTAGATAGTCTATCTCAACTGTCACTTTCCTAATCATAATTTGTATAACCAAGGATATAAATTGTAGCCCTACTTGAATAGAAAACACCATAATTCATTATCCCCTATAAATATATGAGAATTCTCTTTTTCACCTACCAATGAATTTCACAAGGCTTGTGCATGAACCTCGAGACCATACTAATGGGAAAATACATATCAAGAATGTTGTGTGTTATATATATATCAAAATTCCCATAAGCTAATGATAAAGAGAAGTATCAACAAGAGGAGTAATACAATCAACCAAATTTAATTTACACGGAACCGAAATGACATTTGTAAAGGATTACAATCACTGATATGGAATTGAACAAGTTAATTTATCACATACTTAAGCTATGGATGAAATATCATTATTGAACATATGCCAAATTTAAAGACTCAAAAATAGTGCGATTTGCCTTAAATCTATCATTTCGAATCAATTCATTAGATTATTCTTCAATTCTTGTATAAATGTGCCAATAAGGATAATATTATCCACATTATTGCTTTTCTAGTGCTAATTATACAAGCACATTTTTTTGCATCTAATAATTTCTTCCAATGATTTATGATATTACTTTAGCACACCGTAGGAAATCATTAAGTAATTACACACAAATTCAATTGGTCAAACATTGACTGTCTAAGAAATTCAACTCCTAGAAAATTCATCCTCTTCCTCAAATTACTTCCCACGTGTGCATGAGAGAGAGATAAATGTGAGTGGGAGTGAGTGAAGAGTGTATGAAAATGAGAAGTTCAAGTGCCTTTTTATAATGATTTTAGGGTGCCCAGGGGGCATGTCTTTTTGCAAATTAAATTTAAATTTAAATCAAACTTTCTTTATTTTAATTTAGAATTTATTTCTTATTTCTTTTAACTTGTGTAGCTGGGGAATACCTCCCATACCTAACCAAAAAACAACACCCCCTCTTAGCTAGGGAGGTATTCACCTTGACTTCCACAAGATGTCCACTGAGCTAAAAAAATTCTCCATCCCAAGAAAAGATTGAATGAGCCCGTTATGTTAATGTATCCATCCACTTCATGTTTCATTCTAGAACCATGTGGAAAGCATCTTGCATCAACATCTAGTCACCCACTAACCAAATACCCTTTGGCAATATGGTCAGGTACCCCCCGACCGAGGTAAAAATAAAACTAGTCCTAGGTCACCAACTTACCATGTCATCATTTGGAACTAGGTCAATTTTCCTTGACCAATGGTGAAACCCTAGGCCCATTTACCATTCCCCCATGTCATCACACATAAATTGAATGGTGTACAACTTGCCCGGTGCTATGAGGAACTCACTCTACCCATTGGCCAAGTAACCCTTGAAAATATGGTCAAAACCTTTCGATTAGGGGAGAACTCCAGGCCTTGATGCTATCTATGCCATTCTCCCTAGCCGCTTTACATGGCACCTAGTCAATATGTTTGAACTAGGGATAATTTCAGCCCTGATGCTACCACATCAAAACTCCCTCTCAATGAGGGAGGCATTCTCAACCACTCCAATTTTTTCCCTGAAGAATACAAACTTCATCTGGGACAGAGGATTTGTGAGAATGTATGCAACTTTCTCATCTGCAAAAATGTATTGGAGCATCACTTCTCCCTTTTGTACTATGTCTTGGATGCAGTGGTACTCGATCTTAATGTGCTTCGACCTCTCATGGAAAACTAGATTTTCTAAAAGCTTCATACAACTTTGATTATTACAATGTATCACGATCATCTGTGGCACTTGCTCAAACAATCATGCGAGTAGCTTTCCGAAGCCACATTTCTTCACAACTTGCCAAAATAGCTGCAATATAGTTGAATTGAGGCTTCTGTGATTCATAATGGTTGAAAGAGTAACTTTGGCATAAATCACATGTAGACAGACATTTGTCGACGCGTTTCGAACCAACTAGTGTGGTTCATCGTCAGGACAAGTTGAAGAAACAGATCACGCTTAGCATGTTAAATAGTCTGAGCAGAGTCTCCAACGGCTAAATTAATGGCTAATTTTGACTAAAGGACCCATGTCAAATTTTTATTT
>APFE030705713.1:0-23862 GCA_000404065.3 Pinus taeda | reverse complement strand
TCTAAAGATATCTAGTGACAAGCAAGCCAATCAAAAACTATCTTTCTCTAAATATGCAATTAAAACAAAGGCAAACAAGTGTTTTAGGCCTACCTTGGGTCCAATGCAAGTTTGTGGAATCCTCGCTCCCTCACTCCAAATGAGCTTCCTTGAAGTGTAATTCTGCAAACACAAACAAGCAAACAAATTAAATAGCACCTGAAAATCCAATATCATAAAGCATATTCATCATATCAAGGAGATTATGAAACAAATCACATAAGACAATTTGTTGAGAAAAATGAATCTGATTGTATTAATTCAAATGAAGAAGAACTTTACAACCTGTGCCTCGATGCTATACAAGCTCCTCCCAGGGTCCGACAAGAAGTCTCCTCTACTTTGACAAGTTTCACTCACTTCCAAATGAAACCAAAAGGTATGTGATCTCTCCTCTCAAGTTTTAACTAGGAAGTCCCAATTCCATCAGCATTTACCCTCAAAATGTTCAGCTTTTAACCTCTCTAGCAACTGACCCAATGCCTTAATTTATAGTGCAATGGAGGGAAGTTACTAGGTCCTCCTTCAAAGGGATAAAGCCCTCCTTCAAAGGGATAGCTTCTCCTATCAAGGGATTAGCTCCTTCTCTTTTGGGATGCATGAACCACCTTGGAGCGAACAATCCACGTCAAAATCCTTCTAGAAACATCTAGAATTAACCCAAAAGTGAGTTTCTTAGGATAAACTTGCACCTTTTTGACTTTTACAGGGGTACACACCCACCCCTTTACAAACAGAGCGTGCAGGTACGCAAGTAATATGAACAAAGGGTGCGGGCCCATAGGTAAAAGTAGGAGAAAGTGCGGAACCAGAGTAATATTGATTTTCAATGTCTTTCTCTCATTTGCAAAGCTTGACATGAAGAGCTAAGGTCTGAGACTTGCTTAGGAGGCTAATATAAGTGATGATAGACCTATACTGACTGCAAATAATCATGGTGACGATATTTTTGTGTAACAACTGCAACAACCATGGGACTCCCCCTAAGCTTGACACATATGGTTCCATTACAACTATCCTATTGGGCATCAAAGCTAACATTTCTTGGCACAAACCTCCATGCTAGTCTAGTTGACATCAAACTTCCCAACACATCTCCCAGCATGATTGTTGACATCAATTCCAACACACTTGCAACCAATATCCACCCAGACAATGACAACTATCAAATAATATCCTCCTTTGGAATTAATGCAAACAACTCAACCTCATCACTTTACTTTGATGGCCAATCCTCATGTTGCTTCCTTCCATACTTATATTGCATGAGCCACCAAAAAATTTCTCTCCTCTGCATGGGCCATCATACTTCTCTACAACTTATCCAATAATTATCTACCCCTTTGACATGAATGTCAAAGGGATACAAGTTGCTTCTCCCCCATTCAATCACTAAAGGCCTAACTGCTACTATATAAACTGGACATATGTGATATTCTCCCCCTGAAAATATATTGCCTCTGATTTGAATGCCTCTACTTCTAAATTCCTTAAGGTTGTTGGATGAATACTCTCTAGCCATTGCATCTTTTGTATCAGTTAAAAGGAATAGTGATACCAATTAGCTTGCTCATGGTATTATTGTTGCTGTAAATACCAGTCATTAGTGATGCATTTCAACTTGTCATTCATTGTTGTTGTTACTTCATCCTATATGCTCTCTTCTCTAGAGCATTTTAACAACTTCTTCTCCCTTGAGATCATACCTAAAATATGGACCACTACTTAAATAATACCAATTTCCCTAAGAAATATTTACCAATAGGATGTTGTACTACGCAACCTCTTATAACTTTTTCTCAAAAAGAAATGTCCACTTACACACAAAGGCTACTCCATACGAACCTAACTATCAACTAACATAGTGATACCAATTGAAAGTTAACGTACATAGACAACTTACACCAAGTGTGTTTATGAACATAAGACTACTAGGCATAATCAAATTCACAACTTAAATGAAATACAAATATTCCACCCAATGTGCTTGAAACCTTTAATTTACTTAGCAATATTTCTTCTTGGGGCTGAAAATTGTTGCTTGCGACTACTAAATAAAGTAGCTCCCTCTGAGCCAATTCTCTTTGATCTCCTACAACCGCTTCCTTTCTTCTACGTGGGGACTGATCCTATGGATCTAACATGACTGTGGGATTCCTATCGTTCCACATTTCTACTGCAACTCATCTTCACTTCAAAACATAAAATGTTGGTATGTACTCCCCTGAATTCATAGTGGTTACACTCCTCCTTTCTCTTGCACTGCTAATACCTTCAAAACAAACAAATTCATCATTGTAATCAGCAAGGGGACTTGACCATACCTTCAACAATCAGATGCACCTCTCTATATTTACCTTCTTGCTTCCTATCTGGCTTATTTGGCCTCCTTTGAGGCCTTTCTCTTCTTTTAATGAAGATAAATAGAGGATATACTCCCCTTGAGAAGATCATCCTCCTTCTGCTTCCAAACATTCAAAGGTCGTGCACTGACAGAAGAATTACTATCTAGCTTCTTCTTTACCCATATTTGGGCCTTTTCTTGGTTTCACATGGCTAGGAGACACTTCTCCTTCAAATCCTCTTTCTTCATGCATGTCCTCTTGCTACTCCCTTTCCTTACCTGAAGCTTGCACTCATTATAGCTTGCGATTACAAAGGGATTTATTCCTCCTTTATTTTGCAAGTCCTTTTGATACTAAGTGCTGAAGACAAACTCATAATCCTTTGCTCTTTTGTTCGTTTTTATCTTCAAAGCCCAAGGTACAATATTTGCATACATATGTTGAGAAGCATTCTTTCTCTTGCCATATTTGCAGTTTTATTTCTTGTGCCCAAGATTGCCACAATAGTAGCCCTCTACTATTGCAAGCACACCTTTTCCAAGCCTCTTTGTGCATTCTTGGGTTGCTGCTACCCAACACAACTTGTTTCCTTGCATGCCATATACAGTCCATGGCTTTATGTCCAAAATTATTACAAGAAAAATATTATCTAGAAAAGGACTTTTGAGGACTGAAGATACATTTTCTTTGATGGATTTTTCCTTGACGAGGAAAGGAAATATGTTGGTTGTTGGGAGCGAGATCCCCCAAGGGAAGTTTTGGGGCTAAAAGCCCATGTTTGAGTTAAATTTTGTAATAAAAATTTAAAGACTCCATATTTTGTGGTCGCAGAGCATGAAGGTATTTTGTGTCATAAAGGGTAGTCCACCCTTAGTTTTTTAAGGTAAATTCAGTTGTAAGAGATTTACCCATGGTCCACGGACCATGGGATTGTATAAAAAGAGCTAAGCTCTAAGTAGTTTTAGAGACAGAGAATGACACAACATGTAGGAGAGTCATTGCTTTGGAGCAAGAAGTCTAAGTCTTGGGTTGTAACATAGGTAGAGGCTTTGCAGCTGAGTGCGTAGAGGCCTAGGGTAGAAGTCCGTAACTGAGTGCACAGACCCCTGCAGCTGTGTGCACAAGGTGGACAGAGTTTGTAAACACTTGGAAGATATTAATAAAGAGAAACATTCTACAATTTCTTTGTCTTTGTTCTATTATTACATCTGGATATTTTATGTATGAATTTCATGTATTGTGTTTATATGATGCATGAAAGACCACAATTACATTGAATAATTGAACATAATTGTGAATATCTGGTTACACGGTGTTAACTATAACTGTTTGATAAGATAAGCAAGTCACTTAGATTAATTGGGAAACTTGTACGACATGCTGCTCTAATAGCGTGAAAGTACCTGAGCAGCAGGTTAGAACTGTGCAAAGATTGATCATATACTCTTGCAGAGGTATTGAAGGCCGAAATAGAGGGTTTGTCTTGCAAGCCCTAGAAATAAGCAACTTACATGAAGGCAGGGATAAAAGGAATCAAACGACATCACAACCATCTCAGGGTGCGGAAAATTGTTTCCAGCATCCCCCCATAGTGCTTTGGGGGAGACTTCGGTCCGCGCTTGAAGAGCTAATGCCGAAAGGGCCAATAGTATAGGGATTTGTTTGGCTAATTAATGTTAAACCTAAGGCAGGCCCCCTCAAGCCAACAAATGGTTCCGTTGCCATGACCAGAATCTGCATAAGAGATGTGTGATGTTGTATCACTAGAATCCAACTAAGAAGGAGATTAGAGACTGGTTGGATAGAAAGATCCACGATTTCATGGCACAGGAGAACATGAACCCACAACTAATGAAGGAATAATGGTTGGATAGATACTTGTATACCCAGATCCATGAGATCTTTTTCTGCTCCTTCTCTATTGAGCTATACGAGTGGATTGCGAAGCTAGCAGATAGCCAAGGAAGGTGGAAACTTGACGGTCCTATTGTTTGGAGCCCGGATCTAATACAGAAATTGGAAGCATCTAAGGATAAGATCATCTGCACTGTCGATCATTAGCTCGATTGTGTCATAGGAGGATTTGTGATTGAATTTGCGGTCGACACCTTAGTCAGCTACAACGAGGCGGAGCGACACTTTTTCAAAGGACCGTGAGGTAAGTATGTAAATTCTTTGAATACCTGGATTAAAATTCTATTGTGTGAAAAACGGGTTATGTAGCTACCTTGATGTTTGGGACTACGTGAAACAAAAAATCTTACGGGAACGAAGGAAAAAAGGATCTAGAGTATAGTCCCTTGATTTCACCTTTGTGAGGCAACGAAGAAGGGATAGAGAAGGTTTCTCCATTAAGTGTTATCCGGTTAATAAGACAAGGATTCTCGCGAATACCACCTCCACCCACACCACCTTCGACTTCAGCACCATCGCCTCCAACTTCACCCATACCACCTCCGCCTCCACCATAGTTTAGTATGGAAAATTCAGTGAAGCTGCCTTTGTTCAAAGGCTTAGGAAATGAGGACCCGAACCAATTCTAGTTTGTTGTGAGGGTTGTATGGGAAGCTCAAGGTGTTACAGATGATCATATAAAGAAGGCGACACTGGTTAGTTCTCTACAAGATCGCACGCTAAGTTGGTATATTAAGTACTATAATGATAACTTGAATGCTGGAGTGGCAGACATCCAGGCAGCACTGAATAGAGAATTCAGTAGGGCTGAATCTAAGGCACAGTCGATTGTGGGATTCAAATAAGTCATGATGCAACCAAGTGAAACACCTTGGGAACTAAATCAGAGGTTGAAATGTATAATCCATGAAGCCAACATGAATTTGAAATATGGACAACATCACGAGTGGTTTGTGGCTTCGCTACTACCACACTTAAGGGTTGCACTATCGTAGCAGAAGATAACAACTCAGGTAGAGGCCTTGGAGATTTCCATGAGACTACATGAAACCCTGATGCAAGATTGAAACTTGGGGGGTCAACAAATCCATGCGCAACTAAAGAACCTATGCCTTGATATGCAAAGTTTGAAGCAGGACCAGATGGTTCAACCAAAGGTGCGCGAGGAGGTATGGTGCTTGAAATGCAAGAGTCAGGGTCATGATAAAGACCATTGCCCGGTCTTTGCGAATTATATTGCAGGAGGAGGATCGATGCCTTTAAGGCCATAAGCTCAAGCAGGACCTAGTGCAGGGCCTGCATTATGGTGCGCTATATGTCAGGTAACTTGAAAACATGCCACGAATAATTGTCACTTGCTACAGAAGTTTGTACAGACACTGCAATAGTTGTTCTGCAACTTTTGTAGGTCGGTAGGACATGATGAACATACTTGCAGGAGCTATGAATTGATGATGGATAGAAATCCTACCTATAGTCTTCAGGCCGTGTGTCGATGGCGTGGACAGGATTTCGGGGGCGCAGATGAGGCCGAGGTGGAGAAGGACTTGGCAGAGGTCAAGGACTGTTGATTTGCTACAATTGTAGAGGACCAGAACACTGTGCCCACGATTGTACTAATCGAGCGCATCTATCATGCAAGTATTGCACGCTGTTTGATCATGAAACGTAAGATTGTCCTACGCTGATAGCTAGGGTATGTGACAAAGGAGTGCTACCACCTCCGCTGACTCAGAACCTGCAGATGATGAGGTTTGGGCCACGCGAAGAGGATCCAAATGTAAATATAGTGCTCATAAGTAGAATCGCGACAGGAGATGACAGGGGGAAACAACCAGAAGATAGTACATGGGTTCACAAAGCTTTGGCAAAGGAGGATAAGTCTGATTTGGAGAGTGCACATGAAACCTTCATGGAAGCTTCGCTGAGACCTCCACCTTAGGAAGCAGGATAAGCCTGACTAAGAGATGGACTCCTCTATGCTCACAACTTTCATAGAGACCTGTATGAAGTTACTACACGATAGTCATGTTATGAAAGGGTTATAAGAGATCATCAATAAATGCACATGAATCGTGTTGGGTGAGCCATGCGTAATACGAATGATTGGAAAGCATAAAACAAGGACAGGATGGGAGATGAGACTGACCGCGCAGATAGGAGAGTATGAGATGGACCAGTTTATTTTGGAGTTGGGGTCAGATGCAAACGTCCTACCAAAACAAACTTGGGAACGAATTGGGAGACCCGTGCTATAATGGTCTCTGATTCAGCTAAGGATGGCCAATCAGCAGAAGATCATCCCCATGGGGTGGTTGCAAGGGATTACTGTCGATATTGAAGGTGCGGGAGCGTTGGATTATTTTGAAGTAATAGAGATAGTGTATGATAGCAATCCATATCCTGCGCTCCTAGGAATTGACTGGGCCACTAATATGAACAGGGTAATCAATCTGAAGAAGTGAAGGATGACCTTTGAGAATAAACCACTGCATGTAATAGTACCCCTTGATCCTGCTGAAGGATCGCGCTATACTGAACCATTCCGTGATTATGAGAGTGATGACAATTTGGGTTGTATCTATAAGATAACAGCGTGAGACCAAGATTGGGTGAACCCCACCACGGATGGATGGATTATATGGGATCGTGAGAGTTCCTGCACTTCGAACTTTGATGAAGAAATAGAACGCTGGCAGAATCAGTTACATGAAGTAAATACACTGAATTGCAACATGATGACTCAATCATTGCATTGTGTATCGTCAAAGGTAATAAATCTGCCTACTTATGATGGCCTGAATGAGGTAGATATTTGTTTGGATGCATTTGAAAGAGAGGTACCCGAAAAATGGTGCTTCTAGGCATTGCATTGGGCACTATGCTATGCCCACAAGGTGGTGGGGTACACATAAGGGAAGCTTTGATAATTGGCGTGAATGTAAGAGAATGATGAGAACTCACTTCAGGAAGCTGAAGATGCGAATGATAGACAAGTATGATGGGTAGGATGATCCGTGCATGCATTTGGCTAAATGGACACAGGCTCGTAGAGAAGTCTTGGACCATCCTATCACGTTCGCAAGCTGAAGATTATCCAAAGTAGGGAAGAATTATTCCACCACCGAGCACGAAGGGCTAGCTATGGTGTATGTGCTCCAGAAGTATAAGCGCTACTTGTTGGGATGCCATTTTAAGGTGTATACAGATCACTCTACACTAAAGTACATGGTCAATAAGCCTGTGTTGGGGAGGAGAATCTTTAGGTGGCTCTTACTGTTCTAGGAGTATGATTTTGAAGTTGTTGTGAAGCTTGGACAACTGAACACGGGACCCGACCACCTGTCGTGCATCGAAATAAGGGAGGAACCCATTAACTTGGAAGAAGGATTACCTGACAAGGAACTATTTGTAGTGTGCATTGTAGATGGTCATTTTGAGGATATAATACATTTCCTAACGATAGGTATTGCACCGAAAGGATACATTGTCCAGTAGAAAAAGGAATTAGTGGTGTGTGCGGAAGATTTCTCGGTTATTGCTGGGCATCTGTACAAGATTGGGATTGATGAGATATTGTGATGGTATGTACCTGAGTTCGAAAGAAGTAGCATCCTCGTGGATGCTCATAGGGGCATTGCGGGAGGACATTATGCAAGGAGAGAAACAATGTAGAATATTCTACGCAGAAGGTTGTGGTGGCCAACCTTTCATCAGGACTCAAAAGCATATTGTAAGGCATGTGATGTATGTCAAAGAACTGGCAAGCCATCGCAGAGGGATGAAATGCCTTCAAATCCACGAATGATGTTGCAACCCTTCAAGAATTGGGTGATAGATTTTGTAGGACCCATTCAGGCCAAAGGAAAGACAGGATCAAGGTACATTATCACCGCAACAGAGTAGTTGACTCATTGGGTAGAATCAAAGCCGGTGAAGGATTGCACGAGTGCAACTACCGCGAAGTTCCTATTTGAGCATGTACTGACATGATTTGCATGTCTGAAGATATTGATGAGTAATCATGGTACGCACTTCCTGAATGAGACGATCAACATGCTAATGGAGGAATTTCAGGTATACCACTAGAAGAGAATGTCTTATCACCAGCAAGCTAACAAGACGGTGGAAGCGTTCAACAAAGTGCTCGAAAACGCGCTGACCAAGGTTTGTAATGCTTAGCGAAGTGATTGGGACCTACGCATACCTGCAATACTATGGGCTTATTGAACGACATGCAAGAAGTTGATTGGACAAACCCCTTTTAGGCTTGTCTATGGTGTTGAAGCGGTAATGCCTATGGAGTATATTGTGCTTAGCTTGTGCATAGCAGCGCTCAAATGTATGATGGATCACGGAGACCTAGAGGATATGCTCACACAACTAGATGAATTAGAGGAAGAAATATTTTTAGCAGGATTTCACCAACAGGTCCAAAAGCAGTGAGAAAAAGCATGGCATGATCGACACATCAAGCTGCACACATTTAAGGTAAATGACCTCGTTTTGTTATATGATATTAAGTTTGATAAATTTCCAAGGAATTTTAGGATGCATTGGTTAGGACCCTATGTTATTAAGGAGATTACCGACGGAGGAGCGGTACAGCTGGTCAAATTGAATGGAGAATCCTTCCCAAGAAAGGTGAATGTCAGTCGCTTGAAGCCATACACCGATGGTCCAGCCATGTGACTAAATGAAGGTAGCATAGTCTTAGCACTCCAGGCTGCTAAAAGGAGGCACAGGACTATAAAATACACTCCTTGGATTGGGGAGCTGCGCGATTGGCGAATGGTGAGAAGCAAGGAAGTGTCACTGGGTCCGCGATAGCGTGGAGGGAGCTGCGCTACCTAGGGAGAAACCATGCAAGTCGGCTAGAAAGTGACAGTTAAAGTCATTGTTCATGAAAAGGCGGTAGAAGTGAGGCCAAATGGAGCGAGCGGCTAGCATTTAAGACTAAATTTATGGCTTAGATCCTTGAAAATCTGCCACCAATCTGGCATTAATGAATCAACTTTGGGGGGAACAATCGGATTTGAATTCAAAATGCACTATAAATTAAAAGTGGTTGTACAGAAAGAAACAGTTGGAATTTTGAGAATTGAGTTGTCGAGCTCTGAGGCGCATATGAATCATGGGAAATACGAGCTTCTGATAGCCACCAAGGTATTTGAGACTTTACCGATGGACACACAGGAATTATTGCATAAGATCATGTCCGCACCCCTAGAGGTTATAAATATCGAGCATGTAGTAGAGGAGTCGGCACAGGAAATGGACATAGAAGAGGAAATAGCTACTCTGGAAGTGGCCGAAGTATTCACAGAGGTCCCTAAATCCCCAAGAATGCCAAGATCAAAGCCAAACCCAACCAAGGAAACCGTGAAGGACAAGAAGGGAAAGCATCCTACCATATTGGTGTGTGCCTTCCCAAGGAAAACCCAGCCCATTGCAGAAGAAAAGGGCAAGGCCATAAACTTAGAGGCAGAGGAGGAGGACATCGAAGACATCCTGATGGATGACGAGGATGTGGGGGTTGAATAGAGGAGGTTGAAACATAGGGTGAGGACCCTATTACACGGTTGCCAGAGTATGTCCCTCCATGCAAACCTAAATCCAAGGTACCAAAGGACAATGATGAGAATAAGGCTCCCCTACAAACTCCTCTGCTACCAGATGAAATTGCTTTCGATGGTTCGCATTTGGCATGGGTGCTGATACTGAAGCTTGAATATTGGGACTTGGCGGACCATGAGAATTTCCCACACCTGGCAATAGAGCAATTGATGCATCGCATCATATACACCAATAAAGGAATGACCACCTTGGAGCCGCAGAGGTGGCTCAAGAGGGTAGAGAAGGATTGTTGAACCTTCTCTGGGTACCGCACTATAACTGCACCACGGTGACAGTTTTAGTCATGAAGCAGCTGTTGTGCTTGGTGCATGATGGGTGTCTATAGCTGGAGGAGTCGATACCTATCACAGATATGTTGATTCACCAGATAACATGCCTACCATATATAGGTGAGAATCCAGTGATGATCTTTGGTGGCAAGGCCGACGAGCAGGCTCTTGCATAGTCAACGAAGGAGAAATTTAAGCTGGGGAAGAAGCCGTACAGGTACGCTATCTCCAGCATCTGCGACCTTGCTGTTAAGGTAGCAATGTAGATCCTTACAGGAAAGGTCATGCATAAGTGTCGCATCGACGAGGTGTCGGCACCTGTCGTCACGCTCGCTCAATAGTGCGCTGAAGGAGTCCAGTTTAATTGGTTGGACTATCTTTGTGGAGAGTTCTTGGTGAACTACCACGAAGCGCAAGAGAAAAGCAAGACATTCCACTATGTGTGGCTCTTACTGTCGATTGTGCTGGTAGTGCGGGAGCTACCAGTGGAGAACTAGTTCCCTTCGGTCGTGCTAGACCTCCCTGAAGCAGGGAAGTATGCTTCACTGTAGGTGACCAAGGACGTGGAGCCAGTTTGGGATAATAAGATCTTCTGGATCTTGATGGAAATGAACATCAGGATGGATGTCAATCGCAAGTCGTGATTTTTTCCCACTGTGTACACTAATATGTAGATCTATGTTGAGTTTAAAGTTGATTTCCATCGAGTATCAATTAGGGCACATAAGGACGCTACAAAAAAGTGGTATGACTTGCGGTATCTGGCCATGGATGATGCCATCGATGCGGTGCTCGATCAATGGCCGACGAAGTGACATTACCACAAACTTGGCAGTGGGTAGAAGCAAGTTTGCCACGCAGAAGAAGAAGGAAGAGGCCAAGCTGAAGATGGCACAACTGGTCGAAAAGAGGAAAAATGAGGCCATTGAGAAGGCCTAGGCAGAACAGGTAGGAAAGGAGGAAAGAAAACAAATAGGTGGCACAAAGCGGGGCTCTGACAAAGGCATGTGGTCGCCTTCACCTGAGATCGAAGAGGAAGACACAGAGCAACACGGCGCGGATCCTCAAGAGATGTCCGCCCACATTAAGTGCCCAAGAGAGGCACTTACATGATATCATTGACATAGTTAGAGATGTCACCATGGAGGCCCTGCAACAATTTGAACAACAACACGAGATCATACTAGGGGCTATCTAGACCAGGTTACAGGAGTTGCAGACCTGCACGTCGCAGGCTAGTACGGTGTCTACCAGCTTGGCCATCAGCACTTCAGTGGCTGTCGATATGTTGCATACGAAGGCTTATAATGCGATAGTGCTGCTGGATGGAGCGCTGACCATGGACAATGAGGCTAACAGGTCCATTGTCAGCACCTTGAAGGGAGTCGAGCTGAACCTGGTAGCTCTTCTACGCAAAGCACTGCACTCCACCTCTTACAGGATGGAGTAATTGCAGAAAATAGGGCCCGCAAGCATCACGCCCTCCAGGTGATCAACGAACAACAGATCAACAATGAACAGATGGCCCTACATAGGAATTTTTCCATTTTCACTGAGACTGAGGCAACCAACCAGAGCAAGAAGATCATGCAGGTCACTGAGGAGGCATGCAAAATGGTCCTAGAGTTGGCCATTCCGCAGGAAGAGCCAGTTAAGGTCCGCATCCACAAATTGGCCACAGGGGTGCGCGACTGAGATGGCGCAGGTTCAGCTGGAGTTGAACTTGTAGATTATAGAGCTATAGTTGAGGGCTCAGCCTTCAACACCGATAGAGGTAAAGGAACATCGGGTGACCTCTATCACAGAAGCAATCGTGGTGGTGGAAAGTGCAGTAGCAGACTACACACAATTGTTCGAGCAATCATTTGAGGTCCTAACAAGCTTGCAGGAGGACCCAAATGTACAGAGGCTAGAGACGGAAGTGCATGAGCTACAATAGCTCTACAATGAAGTTAAGGGCACAACGCGAAGCGTCGCGCTGACACAAAGGCTAGCCAAGCTGCAGGAGGCCAAGAAGCTAAAGGAATAGGTGGACACAGTGGTGTAGAAGGAAACAATGTTGAAGGCGCAACTCAAGCCCTAGCCGGAGGAATATTACGAAGTCACAGAAAATATTAAAGGAAAGCTTGCAACTCTCCAAGCGAGGCAACAAAAGCATTAGGCTAACAGCATAGGAGCAGTGACGAAGATGACAGTGGAAGATGCAAAGCAAGCGGCAGCTCAGTGCACAGCCGAGGTAGTAGCCATATGGGTTGAGCTGGATAAGCTTCGCACAAAGATCTTCATGCCTACCACGTGACTTGAGGGTGAGTCACGATGTTTTTTTTTGGGGGCTGTTGGGAGTGGGATCCCCCAAGCGAAGTTTTGGGGCTAAAAGCCCATGTTTGAGTTAAATTTTGTAATAAAAATGTAAAGACTCCGCATTTTGTGGTTGTGGAGAGCGAAGTTGTTATGTGTCATAAAGGGTAGTCCACCCTTAGTTTTGTAAAGTAAAGTCGGCTGTAAGAGATCTACCCATTGTCTGTGGACCATGGGATTGTATAAAAAGAGCTAAGCTCTAAGTAGTTTTAGAGACATACAATGATGAATAATGTAAAAGAGTGGTAGATCTGAAGTAAGAAGTCTAAGTCTCAGGTCGTAGCGTAGGTAGAGGCTCTACAACTGAGTGCGCAGAGGCCTAGGGTAGAATTCTGCAGCTGAGTGTGCAGACCCCTGCAGCTATGTGCGCAGGGTGGAAAGAGTTTGTAAACACTTGGAACATATTAATAAAGAGAGATATTTTGCAATTTCTCGGTCTTTGTTATGTTGATACATCTACATATTTTATGTATGAATTTCCTTTATTGTGCGCGAAAGACCGCAATTACACTGAATAATTGAACACATTCACGAATATATTGTTACGCGGTGTTAACTATAATTGTTCAATAAGATAAGCAAGTCACTTAGATTAACTGGGGAACTTGTACGGCACGCTGCTCTAGCAACACAAAACTACCTGAGCAGTAGGCTAGGGCTGCGCGAAGTTCGATCGTATACTTTTGCAAAGGTATTGAAGGTCAAAATAGAGGGTTTGTCTTGCAAGCCCTAGGAAGAAGCAACCTACGTGAAGGCATGGATAGAAGGAATCAAACGACATCACAACCATATCAGGGTGTAGAAAATTGGTTCCAGCATCCCCCCATACTGCTTCAGGTGAGACTTCGGTCCGCGCTCCACGAGCTGATGCCGAAAGGGCCAGTAGTGTAGGAATTTTTTTGGCTAATTGATGTTGAACCTGGGTCAGGCCCCCTCAAGCCAACATTGGTTCTTCATGTGCCATCCATGATAGTTTGCATCACTTCCTTACACTTTTTATTTGAACTGCTTATCTCTCTTTTGCTGCTTAAGATTTTGTTGTTGTCTTATCTTCTCTTGTTGTTTCTTCTTTCCTTGCTTCTACTATTATCCAACAACCTATTTTCCCTTGTTGTTGTTGTAGCCTTCAACTACCCTTACTTGGCTATCTGACCCTTCATCCTTTGCCTTCTTCGATCTTGTTCTTCTTTGAAACCCAAACCAACCTTGATAATAAGGGATATTTGCCTAGAAATCATCTTATAGAAGGCCTTTGTGCTCCCCTCAAGCTTCTGATATTGAGACAACTCTATATTATACTTTTCTATGTCATGTCTCAATGAGACTACTTCAACTTGTAGTCTCTAACAATAATTTTCCTTCTCACTTAGCTGATTGGTTAATATGCCCTCAACCTACTAACCTCTTCTTGTTGAGCAGTTAGATCAACTATTGTTTTGATCAACTTTTCATTCTCAAGCTCATAATTTTTCAATTGCTCTTCTTGCTTAATATTTTCCTCTAATAGATCCTTAATATCTTTTAGAGTGGGAATCAACTTATTTCTAAAGTATACCATTTCATTTAGATCCTTCTCTTCACTATCATAGGTGCTGCTAGAGTCACCACGAAGATCTAAAACCATCTTTGTGTCCATGGAGGCTTCTATAGGTCTAAGAGGTATCCATTATTCATCACTTATAGTGATACCCCTATTCACTCCACGGGATATACTTTCTTATTCAGAGGATCCCTCATTTGTTAATGCTACTAAAGTGGGTCTGTATTCATTGCTACTACTAGATCCATGTCTATATCTATCTTCAAGTGATTCACATGAACATATAGATAATACCTATTTCTTTACATTCATCACAAATCAATAACTTACCTTCAGATCAACCTAACCTCTCTTCTTATTTTTCATCATCATCTCGAGAGTGATGAGAACAAACTTGAGTAGTAAGAGGAATATCTTCAATCTTATCAGCATCTCTTTTCTGGGATGCTTTCTTTGACTTCTTTCTTCTCTTCTTCTCATCATTAGCAACGAGATGTTCTGGTTCACTACTTGAGAAACAAGGTTCTTCAACCTTCTCTTGAGCCACATGGATATCTCCTCCACATAGACATTGCAGTCTGTCCAACATTTCCCTTGTTGTCTCACAATTCATTACTTTATCAACATCTGGATTAGACAACCCTTTCATGATAACCTCCTTGACTTTCTCATTCTACTCACTCTTTTCTCCATTCAATACGGAGCACCATACATCAATATCCAAGGCCATTAAATAAGCTTCCATCCTAACCTTCCAGAGTACATAGCCTGATCCATTTAAACATGGAACTCCTTTTATTGTTAGCCAAACTAGATTAGCCATTGTTTCCCTTTGATCTACCTTCTAGCAATTAAGCTATTCTTGAAGGAACCTGGCTTTGATACCAATTGTTGGAAACAATGTTAACACTGAGAGGGGGGTGAATTAGTATTAAGGATAATTAAGATTTTTATGCCAATTTATATTTCTTATTCAAACTTGGAATAAGAAAGGGAAATTTGGTTTTTGATGTGCTAAATTCCAATTCCAAATATAAACAAAGTGCTTGAGAATAAGAGGTAACTTGCAAGTTTACCATGTTTTTTTGTAAATTTCTTTATGTGTAATTCATGAACTTAAAACATGAATTAAAAACACTGAACAATAGGATCAATAGTAATACACTCAGCGATTGATAAAGTATTTCACCCCTCCCAGGCGACATCTCCTTGGTCTAGCTTCTAATGGCTTGACCCAATCTCATTATGCTCAAAATACTTCAATGATAAAGAGTACATAAGTATGCTGGAAAATATAGTGGCTAGTTTCCCCTTCAAGGAAACATTATCCTGTAAAGAGCTCTCACTCTAAACACATGACAACCTACAGTCAATCATGAAAAAATCAGCAAGCAGAGGGATCTCAAATCAAGACCCCATACTCCATCTGAAAATGAGCATAACAAGTACAACAATTCACTTAAATTACTAAAAGAGAACTTTCCACAAAGACAAAATGAGAAAAGAGAAACATGATCTACACCATAGATGTCTCAACTGCTATAGGAAACATATGAAGTCTAGAAAACCCCTACAAGGTCCTCTCCATTCTCAAAAGCCTTCAAAAATTGATTCAACCCATTAGTTAATCCTAGCACCCATAGACTTAAACCTGCAAAAATTATCTTCAGAAGTCATCCAATGGCTCTGAAACCTATTCCATTGACTTTAGAAGACCCAAAAATGGCTATCTAGCCTCTTGCTTCTCTTGAAAAGACCAAAAAGTGAAGAAGATATGAGCTTCCCTAGATTTTCTGCTAGTCTCTCTACAATTTCCCCAAAATCCTGCACTGGTGCCACAATTCTGCCCCAGAATCCACTAATGGAGCACTATTTTTTCCAAACTCTGGGAAAAAATGTCAGAGCGTTAATTTAGCCAACAAGGCCTTAACTCCAAAGTTTGTGGCCACATGGGCACACATGCGACTGGGGGTCGGGTTATTAACTCTTGACCTCGCCCATTCCGCTAATTTTTGAACTAACCACGTTTAAACCGACCACATGGGCAAGGTGGCATTAAACGCTGGTGGTTTCAACTCCCAACGATTACAGTTAACGATGGCAAACCAAACTCCAAACATTTTAAAGACTGCATTTAGTTGACTCCTGTAGCGTTCATATATGGCGGCAATGTAATGGTTAGTGTGGGTGCAGGGATAGCCTCCCACCCATGGTCCCACCGCCAAGCGTGGTAACCAAGGCTAGGACTAGACCTCACTCGCCCACTCCCAATGTGCTAACCATCTCAACACAAAACCATGTCGAAAACGTGATATGTTAAGAAAACATGTATAGCACTGGTGGTTAAGGCAATTGGCTTGTATGTGAAGGTCACGGATTTGATCCCCAACACCTATGTTTGAACCTCCACACAAAATTTTGGTGGCCCTCGGGCTGCCACATGGCATCCCTTGGCCATGCCATGTGGCAGACCTTGGCCATGCCACATGGTAGCCTGTGATTGGCCACCACCGAAAACCTAAAAACTAATAAACTGCTTCCAACTCGGACCAATAGAACCGTGCCACTTCACACCCTGTCATTCACTGGAGGAGCCTAGTCATCGGTACAATCAACTGCCATGTTAGCTACCTAGCCAACCTACCACATCATCAATATAGACTGCTGACTGTGTGGTGCTGCACATTTTTGTAAAATTCCCCTTTAGGAAAATGAACAGAACTTATTTATGGTATCATACGGTGTCCATTTAGAATGAAAAGCATTGCCCCAGATTTAGGATGACGAGAACTACGCAGTCAGTCAGGTTCCACACTGATCCAACAACTTTCAATTTTGAGAAAATTTTGAGCTCTGGATCACACATGAAGCACCAACTACATTTTCCTATTTGCTAGCACACAATAGCAATAAGAAACAACTACTTCCTTTTGTAGACACCTAATCAACTTACTAGAAGCAACATGTGAAGAACCAACTTCACGTATTTGTTGCAAGCATCAACTTGCAGCTCCTTGGATTTTTGCAAGCACCAAGTTCCTGTATGCAGTCTCCAACCCACACTCAATAAGGAACTTAATGTTATCTATAAATGGCAACCACTCTGCTTGATATTAGATCTATTCTATGCTCACTCTGCAGCAACCCACTGCTCTTCTAAAAAAATTCACTCATCACAACCCACACAACACTGTTCTCTACTCTTCATCAGCATAAACTCAACTCCCAACCTTCTATTCCTCAGGATCTCTTGGCCTCTCACACCACAACATCACACTACTATCGACCCTCTTCTCTCACAACATACATTCAGTTCTCTGCCTCTCACACAGCGCAAGCTCGATCCATCGAGCAAATAATATCCATGGTAGCACAACACAAAACACTCATCCAATCCAATAGTGGAAAACAATTATTACTCGTATTTATTAAAATAGCACAAGTCCTTTCTCAAAATAATATGTCCCAAATTATGTCCCAAGCTAAAAGTCTGTTACAATATGCCATGAGGGTGTATTTATAAAGGGAGAGCGACCTTTGATCTACCCTTCACTCTTGGTCTTCCTCATGACCTTTCAACTACCTAATGATATTTCACATTCTATTACTATCCTATTCTAGACTAATTTGTGAGTTACACAAAATAAGCAAATTCTATCATATCAACTTAACAATAGACATTTTTGGGATCTCTAGGTGGAGTTGCTCCACTAGATAAGTGTGCCAAATATTGTAGTCGGCCGCTATGGAGGCTATTGATCCAGGTGGATATTGGTGGCCACCTGCCAATTCCACTTGGAACCCCACCATTATTTCTTTTAGTTTTTCAGTTTCCTTAATTGTAGCACAGTTTACTATTTTTGGTAGTGTTATCACTCAGGTTGTCCCTAGGCTCCTTATAGGGATACGGCCGAGGTAACCACAAACCAATCTTTGGATTGCAGGTTCTAGCCCACCTGCAATCAGAGAGGGCTCTCTATTTATGATTCAACTTTTGTTGATGATTTTAGGCTAGCTTTCTGGCTTCAAGGGAGTGTTGTTTGTGATTGGATGGAAGGTAGGATTCTCGAACAAAGAGGCAAGGTAAGGTGTGATAAGTTTCGAACCATTGGGCATGGAGTCACGGATTGAGGCTTGCTTGCGTTTTCTTGGTCACAAGGGGATACGGAGCGGGATAGCCACATAGGATACAATTATCAATCTGCTGAAAGTACGGAATGAGAATCAGGGATGAAAGGCAAAGGAGAATAATGTCATCATGCTGAAAAAGAGGAGAAATGGATGAATGGGATCTAGGAGCAATTAATAATTCCTAAACATGCATTCATATGTGAAAGAAACGGTGTAAACAAGATCATTTAAGTATACATGCTCATAGCTATTTCTGAAGAAAACATCGAGAAATGCAGAAATTGAACTTAAGGTGTAATGAAACAAATCTTAAGCTATTCTTTTTTCCTGCAATTTAGAAGGCGGAACAGTGGTAAAAAAACATAAAAGTAAACAGAGGAGAGAAACACTTATTGAATCATGTAGAAGCACAGGAATTCCATAATCATTCCTTGGCCAAGAGAAAACATCAAGTAGTTTCGCAATCCATGCTTTCAACAATCTTTGATTATGGAAATTATGACAGTTATCGTGCGAGTCTCTGCTCGGAGAAATCGTTGGAAAGGAGACTAACCAACTACTACCAACCAACCAACCCCTCACAACATTGTTCAGGGTGGTATTTATAAGCAAAATATCGGAAAGACATTCATTACAATTGACCTAAACAGGTCTGCTAGGAAACTCTTCAAAAATCTAAGTGTTGCTGGAAATAAATGCAAGTAAATCTTTTTGGCAGCGCTAGGGGCAGTTGAATCAGAAAAGGTGACAATGTGGCCCTTGGGGGCTTGATGCGGTGCTGCTAGAATGATTGTGCTTTGGGAACTGTAGCTCTGCTCTGGTGTGAGTTAAATGTGCAATAATTATGATTTGAGGGCTTCAAGTGGCTTCGCCCTCTTTCTTTGAATCTGCTGGAAGGTATTAAATGTTCTCCTACTTCGGGCCGCTGCTCAAGATTTTTACTGATACTCTTTGCCGCTACATTGATGGCTTCTGCCGTCGATTGATACTCTTTGACACGCTTGATGCCTGATGATTTGATCTGATACACTTTAAACTTTGCCATTGATCTGCTGCTGTCTTTAAACCGGATCACTTTGGCACGATCGGGCGATTTTCGGGCTGTTTCGGCGCGCAACGGGCTAAGAAATCAAAAGATTCCCCAAAGATTCCTCGAAACGGCCTATTTCCCGTAGTGATGCGTGATTAGCGCTTCGCGCTAATCGCGCATCGAAAACTGCCTCTGTTTCTTGTTCTGGAGCTCCGAAGTGCGATTTTTCTTCCTGCGCGAAGTTTCGGCTTTCTGGCTTTCTGGGTCCCTGGTACAAAATGACATGGTGAGGTGCTGATACTGTAGGTAATGCGATGAACTAGCTCCGATACGATCGCAATACCGCATCGACGGGGAACGGAGGGTGTTTGAGTTAGACATTTGGCGCTTGTGACCGCCGACCGCTGATATTGCGATATCGCGTCGGGTGGTGATGGATGGGTCATAACTTGCATGGAGAGGAAAGTGTGATCTTGCGATGCGATCTGGCTTTAAGGTTCTGCGGAGTGTAAGTTTTGGGCGGAAAGAGTAAGTAAGTGGGTGTGAAGGGCATTTGAGGTTTTGGAAGGGGTCCGATTACCTCAGAGGGATTTTATACTCTGGAAGGAGTCCATTGTATCTGGGAGATGGTTTTGAAGGTTAAGGGTTCTTGCTAAGTTTCAGGTAAACTGAGCAATTCCCGGGGGTACTTATGGTTATTTTTCAACCAGGGGGAGGGATATTACGTAGGGGGAGATTTACTTAATATTAGTAGGGGGACGAGAAGAATAGGGAGCTAAATAATAATGTTAGTGGTTAATATGGAGGTGGTAAGAAAGCGCTAAGTTCAGGAGACCTTAGGCTGTTACAAGGGGGGAAGAACCATGCTTTAGAGAAAGTATGGAACAACATTAAGTAAAGCAGATCTTTACTCAAGATAGTGTTATGAACATGATGGAAGTTAAGAGGTGTCAAGCAGATCTTGACCTCTTTTGGGGAAGTTAGTTAATGATTGGGGAAAGCAGAGAAGGGGAGTTAGTTATACCTCTTTTGAGCCTCTCTCATAGAACTGCCTGCTGATTGTGTCCTGAATGTGATGACACCTGAAAATCTGGAACTGATCAGCAATTAGGATTCAACAACCTCAGAACTACCTACCTAGCCTACTTACCTAGCATTTTTTCTTCTTTTCATTTGGGTGCACTTAGACTTGCAAACCCATCATTCATTTTTCTTTTGATGCTTTCCTATCTACTTACTACCCTTATTTTTTCCGAGGGCCCAGATTAAGCTGTTGGGCTCCTCTGCTTCTCTACCTATCTAAGAATCTGCCAAGATTAATCTGTTTGGACATATTTACATTCTCTATATTCTAAAACAGGAAATTTAAACCTAGGGAGACCAAGATTAAGCTGTTTGGACCTCCCTTTAACTGAAAATTGGCGATACCAGGATAACTTTTCAAAATTTGGAAGGCAATTGAATGGACTTGGAGTAGCCTTCTTCGCTTGGAGACTGTTAAACAAATATGGAGCATTGCAGCATGCAAAGTACGACATATTTGGCCTGTAAAATGTCAATCATGAAATATGAATAACCTGCTGCAGCAGGAAGCTAACAGTGGCTCCACTTGGGGATGGCTTCTCCTCACGAGAAGTCAAGAACAGCAGGTCAGAATGCCTTAGTCTTTAGTTGTTGCTGTCTTCTGCAAAATCGTCTTCTCCAGCTGCCTTATTTCTCCTACCTACCTACCCTAACCAGCACTTACTTTGCCGTTAGGTGAGATCAAACAACCAGTGCAGCCACTTTAGCAACTGAAAAACAAGATGAACTTGCTGACTGATGGTCTCTGGACGTAAAAGCATCATTCAGGTATATGCCCTCATAATCAAAGTTGTGGCATATAACGGTTGCTGTTGATGTATTTGGTCTTCACTGAGAAAGCATGCTAAAGAACTTGGGTCAAGCAGAAGTTCCATGTAGTCTACAATAGGATCAAAAAAATCATCATGTGAGAGAACTTCTTCTGGGTCTTCTTGGTCAGATGGAGCGGCTGTGTCCTTGGTGGTAAGCCTGGCAGCTAACCCTTCTGTCTCTGTCTTGACAATAGAATCATACAGAGTCTGTAAGTCAGCAGGTAGCAGTATTTCCTCCTGAGTTGGAGAAGGGAGACTTCGGCATGATTCTGGGTCTTCTTGGTCAGACGGAGTAGTTGCATCTTCAGTAGTAAGCCTAGCAGCTAAGCCTTCTGTCTCTGTTTTGAAAATAGAATCATACAGAATCTGTAAGTCAGCAGATAACAGTGCTTCCTCCTGAGTTGGGGAAGGGAGACTTCAACATGATTCTGGGTCTTCTTGGTCAGATGGAATAGTTGCATCTTCGGTAGTAAGCCTAGCATATAATCCTTTTGTCTTTGTCTTGAAACCCAGATCATACTCAAACTGTAATTCAGGAGATAGCACTATTACCCTGTGGATTGGGGGAGGAAGATTTTGGTAAAATTCTCTAGGGTCGCGGAAATTATACGATTGTATCTGAGCTTCCAAGAGTTCAATTTCATTCTCATATTTTTCAACAACTAACTCAAGGAAAAGTTTATTTTGGCCGCTCGCTATTTTTGACAATACTACTCTGAAAAATTCTTCATTGAGCTCAAATTCTGATAAAATTTCTCTGCATTCATCTAAAGCTTCATCAAATGGAAGATCCTCCCAAAACTCGGTCATTCTCTCTCACTGTTCATACTTGGGAAGATGGAGTATTTGGCAGTAAAATTTGGTTCGTTCCTCAGTGGAGCCTTTGATTAAAATTGAAGTGGAGTTGCCAGGTGGATGCTTAGACTTTGAAGTGCCCGATCTCTGTCCACCATCAAAGACCAGAACTAAGCGTGACAAACTCTGAAGAACAGGAGCACTTTCTCCAGTGGGGTTTACAAAAATGAACAAAGCGCTTGAATCCCCAGTGGAGTACATAGGTACAGGTCGACCGAGGTTTTTACAAGTCGGTTTCTTCCTCTGTAGAGCTGCAGACTGGTTTACTTAATTTATCTGAGGAGGTCCCCAGCGAAGTCGCCATTATGTTATCACTCAGGTTGTCCCTAGGCTCCTTATAGGGATACGGCCGAGGTAACCACAAACCAATCTTTGGATTGTAGGTTCTAGCCCACCTGTAATCAGGGAGGGCTCTCTCTTTATGATTCAACTTTTGTTGATGATTTTAGGCTAGCTTTCTGGCTTCAAGGGAGTGTTGTTTGTGATTGGATGGAAGGTAGGATTCTCGAACAAAGAGGCAAGGTAAAGGTTTGTGATAATTTCGAACCAGGGATGCGAGTCACGGATTGAGGCTTGCTTTGGTTTTCTTGGTCACAGGGGGATACGGAGCGGGATAGCCACATTTAGGGATACAATTATCCCAATCTGCTGAAAGTATGGAATGAAATCGGGATGAAAGGCAAAGCGAGATCATTTCATTTCATGCCTGAAAAAAGAGGGAGAAATGGATGAACTGGGATTCTAGGAGCAATTAAGAATTCCTAAACATTGCATTCATTTATGTGAAAGAAATAGTGTTAAAAACAAGATCATTTTAGTATACTGCTCATCAGCTATTATCTGAAGAAAACACGAGGAAATGCAAAATTGAACTTAAGGTGAATTGAAAAAAAATTCTTAAGGCTAATTCTTTTTTCCTGCAATTTAGAAAGGCGGAACAGTGGTAAAAAACATAAAGTAAACAGAGGAGAGAAACACTTATTGAATCATGTAGAAGCACAGGAATTCCGTAATCATTCCTTGGCCAAGAGAAAACATCAAGTAGTTTTGCAATCCATGCTTTCAGAAATCTTTGATTATGGAAATTATGGCAGTGACAGTGCGAGTCTCTGCTCGGAGAAATCACTGGAAAGGAGACTAACCAACTACTACCAACCAACCAACCCCTCACAACATTGTTCAGGGTGGTATTTATAAGCAAAATATCAGAAAGACATTCATTACAATTGACCTAAACAGGTCTGCTAGGAAACTCTTCAAAAATCTAAGTGTTGCTGGAAATAAATGCAAGTAAATCTTTTTGGTTGCGCTAGGGGCAGCTGAATCAGAAAAGGTGACAATGTGGCCCTTGGGGGCTTGATGCGGTGCTGTTGAAATGATTGTGCTTTGGGAACTGTAGCTCTGCTCTGGTGTGAGTTAAATGTGCAATAATTATGATTTGAGGGCTTCAAGTGGCTTCGCCCTCTTTCTTTGAATCTGCTGGAAGGTATTAAATTTTCTCCTGCTTCGGGCCACTACTCAAGATTTTTACTGATACTCTTTTCCGCTACATTGATGGATTCCACCGTCGACTGATACTCTTTGACACGCTTGATGCGTGATGATTTGCTCTGATACACTTTAAACTCTGTCATTGATCTGATGCTGTCTTTAAACCGGATCACTTTGGCACGATCGGGCGATTTTCGGGCTATTTTGGCGCGCAACGGGCTAAAAAATCAAAAGATTCCCCAAAGATTCCCTGAAACAGCCTATTTCCTGTAGCGATGCGCGATTAGCGCTTTGCGCATCAAAAACTGCCTCTGTTTCTTGTTCTGGAGCTCCGAAGTGCGATTTTTCTTCCTGCGCG
>APFE030705709.1:0-19553 GCA_000404065.3 Pinus taeda | reverse complement strand
CTGTAGTTTAGCACGTCTATCATTCTAGTGGCAATCTAAGGCATACTGCCTAGAGATTCCCTTGCCCTTTGTATCTCTTTGCATGCTCTTCCAATGAGCGTTATGTGCTCATGGATGGCCTCAATATACTCCCATTGATCTGTTATAGACTGGCCAATATTGCCCCAGATGACCCTTTTAAGCTCAGATGTAACTTTGTCTAGTGTGAGCTCTTTTTCTAGCTCAGTAATCCTTTTCTTGAGGGCCTTTACCTCCCTCTCTCTTTCAGCCACATTCTGCTTGGACTTGTCATATTTTTCATTTATTTTTGCTAGATTGTCCTGGGCTTGACTCAGCTCAGACATCTGGGACTCCAAGACCTGAATTTCGTTCCTCAGCTTCTGCATGTCTAGGCTTTCAGCCTGCTCCATTGTTGGTGCTGAGGTGGGTGGTGCTGCCTGCTGTGCCTGTTGGCTGGGAGGGGCAGTGGTTTGAGGGATTTCCTCAATGTTTATTTTTTCTGGAGGTGGCTGTGAGGTTTGCCCTGCCTCCTTTTGCTGTAATGCTTCCTGTAAGGTGGCCTCTGATTCCTGCAGCTTTTCCTGAGTTTGGATGAGCTCTTTGTATAGTGTCATCAGTAGAGAAGCTGCATCCTTTTCCTGCCTTTGCTGGGCAACCTCTTCTGTTTGTGGGTGAAGAGTTGCTGGGATTATTAACCTCTTTTTTAATGCTGCCATATCAGCATCCCTTAGCTTGAGGACTTCTTGCATAGCCTTAACATCTTTAGGATCATGCCCAAACTCTATTATAATTTCTTCCAGAGCTTTGATCTTGTTGTCCTTAGCTTGAGAGGAAGCCCTTTCCAACTCAAGTTGTGCAGCAGTGTTATTCAGGCTTTTCTGCAATCTATAGTTTACCAGGGTCTTGTCTGCCAATGTGGCATAGACCATCTCACCCGTCTATTTGTGCAGCTCTATTTGATCCATTGGGTGGATGTCTTTTGACAGGACCTCCAGATTGGTCCTTATGTAATCTGCAGCTGATTGTGGTTGCTGCACTGTTGGTGTGAAGTGGCTCATGATCATTTTCCCTTCATGTGCATCAAATGCAGACATGAGCCTTTGTTGGTTGGTAGGAGCCATATTCAGTAGGTGATTGTAAAGTTGTAGCTTTATTGGTTCACTTCTTCTCTTGATATCTTTGAACTGCTGCTTAATGCTTGTTTCTCCTTCCTTCCTTTGTCCTAAGGAGCTCACTTCTCCTAATGCTGCCCTGTCTTGCTCCTGTTGGAAGGAGCTGGCTGAGGCCTCCATGCTGGGCATTTCTTCTTCTGAGAATGGATTTAGTATTTGCCTCTTCTCTAGTGATCAGGTAAGGGGAGTTTCCCTATCTCTTTTTCTATTTACATCCTCCCTTTGAGGGGTCTGGAGGACAGAAGAGTCAATCCTTGAATCCTGCCTTGGGGGTGCCATTTGCACTAGCTGCTGCTGGGTGGCCATTGGGGCCTTTGCGGTTTGTTTCCCCTGACCCTGTTGGTCCTTTTGCTGCTGTTCCTGTTGGGGTGGCTGCTCTTGACCCTGTTTTTCTTGTGGCTCTTCCATATCCTTCTCCTTGCCCTTGCTTCGAGCTTAGCCTGTGGTTTGCACTGCCCCTTGATGTGTTGTAGACGATGAGGCAGCTGCTCATGTTTGGGGCTTCGGCAGAGTAAGTACCTGTGAAGGAGATTCTAAGTCAGCGATTTTTAATAGATGCCTTCTAGCTCTTTCATTTAATTCTTCTTGAGTGACTGGTTCATCCAGTGTGCCCCTTATCCATTTTGGTTGGTTGGAAAATCTTTCAATGTAGGGCATGCTCACATGCTCATAGCTAGATAGCTTGTTTTTTAGCCTTCTTTGGGATATGGATTGATTAGGGTCATAGGGTTTTCAAAGGAAACTGTATTTCAGGCCAAGGCATTCTAGTTTCCTGTCAGCTTCTTTCCAGCCTTCCCTTTTGTTTAAGACAAGGTGGCCCAACTGATTTTTTACCTTTAGCTGTGCCTTCTTGTCCCTGCCTGAAAAGTGCACCATATCAGCATTGCCAAATTGCCTGAAATATTCTAGGGCAAACAGTCTCATAGGCACATATTTAGGCAATCTGTATGGGTGCAACTCACATCCATATATTCTGATTACAGTATAGTGTTGGTAGAAGTACCAATCCCCTATGCTGTACACCTTGGATAGCTGCAGAATCCTCTGCATCTCATCAGTCAGTCTTGGAGGAGGTGAGCTTAAGAATAAGGACATGGCTGGATGGATGAAGAGGTCTATGAACTCATAATATGTATATGGAGAGTAGGTGCTGTTATGAAATACCGAGGTCCAGTACACCACTGACCTTGGATTGCCTGCTACATCTGTCCTCTTAATCTCGAAGGAGAACTTCTCATGTTGATGATACATGATGAGATGGTAGATGTAGGAGGTGTATCTGAACACCTTTTCTCTGGACAAGTTCAAGAGATGCTCATGCATCTTGTCTGAAATGTATGTGGCATAGTCATAACAGACTGGACTCTTGCCAGGGAAAACATAGTCATCATCACTAGCACAGTTTCATCAATGAATTCCAGTGACTTGTACCCCAAGATGGAACTGATCATGTCTGCAAGATCTAACCCCAGTTGATTGAGGTATCCATCAAAGATAGGAGGGTGCAGCACAGTGTCAGAGTTTGTTATGAACAACTGGTTAATCTTTAGGATCTGTGCCTCTGTTAGCATCTTGGCTCCTTGGTTGATTAAATCCCTTAGAGACAAGGGGACCAGTTTCTTTTGGGTTTTGAACTGCAGCATCTCTCTGATGGCCTCAGGGGTTATGTAGAAAACTACTGCACCTGTAGGGTCAAGCACAGCCCTTTGCATGGGGTCATAGTAGACAGCACATAGATGAATCAGGTCAGGGAATTGGTTGACCTGAGGGAGCCTGAAAATTGGGAGGAAGGAGTCCCAAATGCCTAGTATGTCTGTCCCATCCTTATGCTTGTACTTAAGTTCATTCGGTAGGTGGATGTGGAACTTACTTCTTGAAGAGGAATCCTCTGAGATCTGGTAGTCCAAATCTGCCAAATCCTGCCACTCTAATTGTCTCTGAGGGGCATTCAAGGGAGCCACATTGAGGGCAATTGGTGCAACTGGAGTCTCCATGGTTGTTTGGGTTCTTATTGATAAATAAGCTTCTGTTTCTTGGGCCAGAAAAGCACTGACTGAGAAAAGGAAAATTTGAAGAATGCAGGGTAGCAGGGTAAGTCCACAGAAATTGGAATACTTTTTTGGCTCCTTGAGAAGGCAAGTTATAGTGTTTAATAGACCTTTCTTGGTAATTGAATGCAGGTTATGGATTCCGGTTCATGACTGTGCAAACGGAGAATGCGGGTTTTTCACTGAAATGGCAGTCTAAATGGCTCGGCTAGTGAAATTCGACCGTCAATTTTTTAAGAGGGAGGTGGGTGTAATTAGCTTTCTGGTGAACTTAAGCATTTTTCTGTGTTTAAGGTGTTCTTAGTATTTACAGAAAAAACCAGGTTGCAGAGAGGTTTTTACGGACAAATACCTGTTTAAATGGACAGCCCAGGTCAGAATAGCTTGTGGGTAGGCGAGCTGATGATCTGCTAGTCTTTTCGAGCCAGTTGGTAGAGTTTTCATCGTGAAAATGCATGCAGAGGAGCAGCGACGTTATTTGCAAAAAGTGCAAAAACGCGAGAATTTTGACAAAATATAGTTTTTTTTTGGGTCATTGGCGCCTTTTTTAAATGACGTCAGCATGACGTCATAGGTGACGTGGCGGCCTTTGACTGGTCCACGGAGGGGGTGAGGTGGCAGCCAGGTGGACGAATGGTGGACAGGGCACGCGGTCGTGGCACTGACATAAGCGGCAAGAGGACGCTGACATAGGCGGACAGGTGGCATCATATCGGGCCCCCTCCTATACGGCAAGGAATCTGTCAGAGGGGGCTTCGATGGAACATGGGGGTGACGCGTGGACCCTGCATGACATCAGCATCTGACAGATATCGGACGATATCTATCGGACGTTGGGACCCCTCCGATACGAGCGTCAACCGTTGGATTTAAAGAGTCTGATCTGACGGCTATCAGGACGGGGACCTGCACGGAAGATACGGTCAACGGGCGGGGTTTAAATAATAATTTTCAGTGGTAATTGCGCCTGGTGGGACCCTTTGGGTTTTTAACAAATTTCAATAGTTTTCAACGTATTCCTTTGTTAAATCAAATATCACCGAAAACTTTTGGAAAAAGGGGAGAAAACAATGGTTTTTAACGAAATTTTTGCAAAATTACGGATTATTTCAAAACTTAGGCAAAGAGGGTTTTTATGAAGTTTTTGCATAAACGCACAAATTAGCCCCATACTTAGGATAAAGGGGGCTAAGTGGGTTTTATCACATTTTTTTGCCTTTTAAGTAGGTATAAAGGTGCAAAAGGGGTTTTTCAAGGGTTTTTAGGCAAAAATGGAGAGTTGGCTAGGCAGATGAGTTCTGATGGAGATAAGAGGTTAGGCTTGGGTTTTTGAGCTTAACCAGGTGTTAATCCAATTCCCTAGTAGTGAATCATATGGCTATAATGCCAAGGAAGGGGTATTTATACATTGCTTTAGGATTTATACACCATGGTGTTATAGTAGTAGGGAAAGGGAAACATAGGGAGCTAGATAATAAAGGTTAGAGGTTAGTATGGAGGGAGAAGGTGAATGAAGAGCGATATCACTAAGTTTCCTTGAAAACAACTTAGTCTAGAGTAGATCAAAATGAAAAGAACTTTACACAAGAAATGTGGCTTCCAAAGGTCATAAGAACCAACATCACATCTTAAATTTCTCTTATCAACCTATCTTGTGAAGGGAGGTTAGTAATGAGTGATGAATCAGGAAAAAGGGAAGTTAGTCATGCTCCATTATGTTGTTTTCCTTGTATTTGGGTAGCAAAGCTCCAGTTTGGAGGGAACACCAGTTCTGCAACCCCATCTACTTACCCAACTAATTTGCCTGGCATTTTTTGTTTCTTCTTGGAGGGTGCACTTGGACTTGCAGACCCTTTATGTGCTTTTTCTTTTTCCATTGGCTTTTTCCTTTGATTTCCTATCTAGCACTACCCTTATTTCTTCCAAGGTCCCAGATTAAGCAGTTGGGAACCTTAGTTTCTCTGCCTAACTACTGATCTGCCAAGATTAAACAGTTTGGACAGATTTCTTTCTCTATTCTACAACAAAAATTGAAACATCGCATGATCCAGATTAGACTGTTGGATCATCCATCAATCACTTTAATAGGCATGAAGGCATGTACACACCTTTCTTTTCCTTGAAAATATGGGATCTTTGAGTCAGCTAAGTAGAGCATATTTGGCATTTGAATTTGCCAATCATGAAATATGAAACCTATTGGTATAGGTATCCAACAGGGTGAAATGCTTTATCATGTGGATCCAAAGATTTTTTGGGCTGGGAGGTGACCTGTAATAAGATACAATACAATACATTATCTTCACAACATTTTTCATGATCTAGCTGAGGCGGGCATTCCCATGCTGAGCTTTATAAATTCATTTTCATGTACGTATGACAGATAATCGTCTGTCTAGTAGACTAATGATTCGGACTCATTATCATTTGAGTTGGATGATCATCTATTCGGAAATGATGTACATTTAATGTCTTTATATTCCTAAATATATCACAGCCCCGATGGATGAAACTAGATCTGGGGTCTTCAAAACTCCTTCAATCTTCAATCAGAGTACAAGTCGATCCATGTGAAAAATGTTCTAGAGTCGAACATGGAAAGGCATCGCTTCATTAGAAACCAATGATGTAAGTTGTTAACAGGCACGAGAGGAATCACCAATAATGACAATTACCCTCAAGGTACTACAACAGAATTCGCGCGGTGTGAAAAAGGACTTGGCATCGAACACCACACAAAATCTCTTGGTCGAAGGCCATTAATGTAAACCTGTCACCGAAATTGAGAAACTTTCCATTGAGGCATGTGAGCTTCAAAGTATTGAAAGGGTTGTTCCTAGGTCAACTTCTTGGATAATGAGCTGATGTCGACAAGAAGTGACCCGTCGTAGGAGGGCCTTAATGAATCCCACATCTACGAGATGGAATGAAGTAAATGATTTTGTAGGTGAAAATGATCTGATGATACAAGGTTCAGGGTGGCGGTCATGAAAAGAATGGAGCGTGAATGTATTGCAGCAGGTGAGACACAGGTGAATTCTCCGAATGACTTCTCTTGAACATATTGACAACACTGATGATGGATTGGTAGCGTTAACCTCAACTATGGATGGTGTGACGGACCAATGGCGATATGACCAGTTAACGGAACAACCCAACCCAGCTCGGATGCGGAGAGAAAGTATCATGTTCAAGAGTGAGTTGCTACCAATAAAGGTTTTTCAAGTTTTCTTCCCAATTTTCCCCAGTCATTTCCGACCAATACCTCTTTATTTTTTTCAAGCTTGAGGAGGATAACATATGCTTGTTCTATAATCCACCCTTTGGGCGAACTTGTCACTATATCTTAACGAGCCTAGCGACAGTGAAACTCGTTCTCGTCCATTTGGACGAGTTTTTCACTATTCGGTTTTAACGAGTTTAACGACAAAGATAACTTAGTCCTTTTCAATTTTAGAGAGTCTAGAAGGGATGGAAAGGAAACTCCAAGGATTCTTTTTCGTCATATAATCCCTTAAGTCTGAAAAAGTGTAAAATAATATGAAAGGGATGAATGTTCGGTAATTTTAACGAGCTGAACAAGACAAGCGCTCGATCTTTTTATGTAATAATCCCTCAAGTCCAAAAAGATTAAAATCTAGATGAGGGATAGCACTTCCGTTGACTTTAACAAGCCGGAGAAGCTAATCACTTGGAAATCTTTTCATATTTTACAAGTCAGTTGAAAAGAGCTTAAAGGAGACTCGTTTTTGGATGAACGAGTGATGACTTCGGGTAGCAGCTGATTCCGGGTAAGGCTTGGAATTTTCCAATCATGGCATTGTCACAAGGATGGCTAATAGAATCACTCTTCGCAAATGTTCCTCGAAAGGGTAAACAATCAAATGGAGGTGAATGATCGGCTAAAAAACAGAGTGGAGGTGATGATGAGAACATGACCAAGGCTCAAAAGCTAATGATAATTCATTCACAATGGTTATTTACCGGAAAATTGGTTCATTTTTTAATGAACTTAAACTCTGGGGAAACATTTTCTCATTGCTTATGTTTATTTTTTAAGGAGCTTGAATTCCACGTTAAAACTGCTCGTAGTGGGTTTATGTTTTAATGAGCTTGAACCCTATGGTAAAATTGCTCGTGATAAGTTTGTACGCCCCCAGCATAATAATGCAAATCGAGGTGCATGCCCCCCAAGCTTCATTACATTCAACTCGGTGGTTAGAATGAAGGTTTACCTTTGAGATCTTTGAAAGACTCGATTTGGAAAGGGATTTGTTTCATTTTTTAATGAGGTTGACACAGTAAAAGAACTATCCTCATGGCAACCTTTGATCACAACTCATAAGGGGTTATGAAGGAAATATCTGGTTCTGATACCCCCAGTACGTAATGTACAACATCACTGAATTGATCATAATATGATGTAGCTATGGTAGGGCTTGGAGGCAATGCCTCGTGATGATCCACACTCTCAAAATGTTCTGAGTTCTTCTTCATTTTTGTTGATGTAAAAGATCTCATGGGATAGGTTTCCACTGTGGCCACTTCTGCCATCTTACTCGGAGGTGGAAGGGAAAAAGTCCCCATTAAGGAAGGGTCTTTTAGGAGGCCTACTCTGATATTTTGAAGCAACTGAAAGCTTCCATGGATCATCAGAATGCTTCCTGTAACTTATGAACTGTGGGGAGAAATGTTTGTTGGTCGACAATTGTGATTCCTCCTTGGAAGGGAAATGCAATCTTTCTGAAGTACATCGACACAACGGCAGCCATAGCATATATCCACGGCCTTCCCAGTAGGATGTCGTAATCGAGGTTTCCATCGATAACTTCAACATCAATTTCTATTGTTTTGCCCTCAAGTTTGACTTGCAAGTTACTCAAGATCCCATATGGGGTGTATGTTCGTCCATAAAATGCTTTTAATGTCGTTGACGATCGTGACAAGGGTGGTGAGCCTAAATTTTTCCAACAACTCATTGACATAATACATGTAGATGCCCCCTCATCAATAATTGTTCGATGAACAGTTTTGTTAAGGGCTTTCACTTGAATAAGGAAAGCTAGTTGAGCTCGTAACTGTGGGTCATATCCTTTGTGATCAAAGACCACAAGATTGCAATCCACTGGGTCAATCCCACCTATCGTTGATAATAAAGCCTTCTTTTAGGAGGGGCAATTTTGTAGTACCTCAAGTGTCGACATAGTGGATGGCGATTGGGCCAAATCCTCCACTATATTATAATGTTGTGCTACTCTAGCACGAGGATTAAATGTTGATTTGTGTACTACTCCCTTTGGCGACTTTATCATTAGTTTAGGAATGATGGGTGGCACAACTTCGGTCAAAGTTGTTATCAAACTACTTGGTTGATCTGTAGCCTTGTTGTTTAACAGCTATGGATTTCTGTATTCTTCATTCCTTGTCGATATCAAAGCATCATTTTGTTGTTTTGAAATGGACAACATAAGCACTTGGGACGGGGAAGCATTCTCGCTAGCAACCAAATTTGTTCCTGGGTTCAGAAATGGATCAGTCAATACTGCTGAGGTTTTTGAATTCTTGAATAATTTTCTAAGCTCAGCTTTATATAGACAATCTCTTGTCCGATGATCCTAATCGCATATCTGACACCCTGAAGGAGGTTTCCTTTGCCCAGAAGGGTTTGCAGAAGATTTTTTAGGAGATGAATCCTATTGTTTCTTCTTCTTCCCTTTCTTTTTCTTCTTTCCACCTGGTTTCTTGGTTTCTTTGCCTTTTTCAGTAGACACGACATTAACCTCCGAGGCGAGAAGTTTTTCATTTGCATTTTGACCTAAAATCTTACGGGCTTTCTTGTTTGTAGCATTTGTCGATTTCGTACTTTTTGTACCCATCACGCCATCGCTGGCATGAGAGTTTTTTTTTATTTAGGAGGGGGAAGAATGGAAAATTCCGGTCTAGGAGCATCAGGGATTTTATCGTAGAGCGTGCCAAACTAACTATAGATCAATTCTAGATATTATGCACGAGCAATAACTTGCTCTTCAGTGACGACGCCTCCCTTTGCCACATCTTCTATAATAGAAGGTAACAATGACTTAATAAACCATTCAGCCAACAGCTGATCAGGAACATATGTTTTTACCATTCTACGATGACTCGCCACTCATGAATATGATCGGATATGTGAGTGGCTGTCGTTTGTTTGAAATTGGTAAGAAGCTCTGTTCCTGTTTCGTACGTTATGGGTAACTGAAAATGGGTTAAAAAGGTTGTGGCTACAGTACTGAAGTTATCAAACGAAGCTTTAGGCAATTCGATATACCATTTTGCTGCCAAACCAGTTAAAGTTCATTGAAAAAGGCGAAGCCTGATCAAATCATCGTTGAGAGTATTTGATGAACACCATAGGTGAAAGGTAATCACATGATTCGACGGGTCTTCACCCAAATTTCCATTAAATTTAGGAATATCTGACGGACGTTTATGTGGAATTTCCGACCACCAAGTGGCATAAGCAATTGGATCATTCGTCAACCGATTTAGATCTAGTAATTCTAGTGTTTCTACAAAGGGCAACTGTTGATTCAAGTTAGGCGAAGCATACCAAGGATAAGATTGAATCACTTGAGCAGTGGGTCTTTGCATACCAGCATAATGTATTTGATGCTGGTAACTTTGATAAGGTTGATGGGCATAACCATTATAGTATGGTTGTTGATAACTGCTTTGGGAATGCGGTTGCCCATTACCTACAAAGACTTGTTGCTCAGGTCCTTGATATGATTGTTGGAATTGCGGTTGTTGATATTGAACCAGCCATGGTTGTTGGACCATTTGTTGCTATCCAATACTGGATGATTGACCAAGATGAGGAGTCATAGTACCTATTTGAGCCTGAGTCACTCCAGATAAGGAGGCACTAACCTGGGGTTGTGATTGAATTGCTGAGACAAGAGGCTGTTGTATTGCAACCTGAGAAACTTGGGGTTGACATACAACAGGTAGTGCTTGTACTTGCGATGCAGTCACCATAGCAGGTATAGTGGGAATATTCGACATAGGGTTGCATTGAATATACAACCCTTGGTTGCTGAGGCAGTATTGGTACCCAACTGTTGGATGTAATTCCAATTTGACCTGAACTTTTTTGTAAACTCCCATATGGTTGTTCTCTAGAAGGGAACAATGAAAAGATATACTACCCCCCATATGGTGGAAATCTAGTACTTAAACGGTAGATTGGCCTCTGAAGACACATTGGATCAATTTGTTGAGTTTCAACATTAGAAATACCAGATGAGAATCTGGATGAAGAAATAGGAACTGACCATGTCGTTGAAACAGTCCCTGATTGGACTCTGGCTTGTTGTTGATAACTTTTTGGGACAGATGGTACACCAGCAAACATTGTTGGAGTAGCAGCAAGAGGTTCTGTTGCTGCTGCATCAGATGACACAATCCTGGATGTCGACGATTGTTCAGACATATTGAGTCTATCCAAAATATTTCCTAGCGATTTTACAAGAACTTGCGGTGAAGGGAGACTAATTTCTAAGACCAACGAGGGAAAAATGACGTTATTCCAATTAAAATAAATTTTAGATGCTTTGACACAACTTGTTTTTTCAATTTTTAAGAGTCGAGAAAAAACAAAAGATGACTCTAGTCGCCTTCGATTTTTAATGAGCCTGAAGTGACAAGTTCTTAGATGGACCTTTTCCTTTAAGGAGTCTGAAAAGGAACGAAAGAGACTTCTCTAGAAATCTAGGCAGAGGGATTAACAAAACAATCACAAAACTGCATAATACTTTTTATGGTACGGTAGTCAATCTTCCTGAATCTTGTGTTCAGTGCATTGCGATCAATAGGGCGGCAGACACGGCTTCCTAAGGATAAAAAATATAGCCTATTGTGGTCACCCAATATATACTCGATGGTATGTGGGAGCATAATTCCGTACTGGCACTTGTCATCTCAAAGTGGAGGAATCACCCAACCAACAATGAAAACAACAGTTACCAGGTTTTACAACGCCGGAATACGTCTCTAGCCTAGACTTCTAGATGTTGTGCGTTAGGTTCCAAAGCATTTTTAGATTCATTAAATTTAATTTATAGTTGATCTTGTTTAAAAATTTGCCTTTCAGGTTCACCGCGTGATGTGTATACAATTCCTAAAATGCAGTCTAAGATGATAAACAACTGTTTGATCTTCTTTTGGCAATGAAAATCCTAGCTACTAAGGAAAGAAAATTGAGAGTCTTTCAACAAAGAGCACAGATCACACACTAAATGCACTGTCCTAAATCAAACCAAGCAGTCTAAATGAAAATACACATTCATGTATTTGTTTTCAATCTTCTTAATGTATGAATGACGATAAGAAAGCTACGTGCAAATCTGAATTATTTTCAAAGTGACAACACTTAACAAATTTCTCTTCAAAATGAAGTGAAGATAAGGGCGACACTTTGCGATTTTGAAATGAAAACTATTTTTCAACACTTTAAAAACTACTAATTCAAATCATGTACAAGAGTAACAATACAATCAACTATCAAGAACAATGGGATTCTCTTCTATAACTGAAAACGACACTTACGACACTTTCATATTAAGAAACGACAGTTCGACTATGATACTTCTTTGCAAAAGAGAACTGAAAATGGCGCATAATACATAAAAACACTTATAGTTATTTGTGCAATAGAGGTAGAATGATGGAAGAGAAGGGGGTTTTCATAGAGATATACTGACCACAGACAGCAAAACTCCTAAATAGAACTGAAAATAGTGAAGAAGAACCCAAAGTCTGAAGGTAAAGTTAACCTTCCCTCACCATCGCACCTGTCACATAGGGAATCCAGTATGCAGCGCACCTACTACACACGGGAAGTGCGATGCATATAGACTACCTTGAAGGGAGGGTGCGATGGTACCAGTGCGAGACTTTTAACCAGTTTTTGCTCACAATTTGCAATTCAGTTAAGGGATTTAGGCCGAGTAAGTGATGTTCAGTAAATGTAAATCACAAGGGTTGATCTAAGGAGGTTACTAGAGCCACCACTTAGGGCAATTAGAACGTTTGCAGATCGACTGTTTAATTTATAAACAAAACCCGAAGATAGACTAAAGCAGCATTGATCTACTTTGCATTTGTATAACAAATGCAGTTCGAAGGCTAGCTGGCTTGACTTCAGGCTCCATCTATAAGTTTATAAAACAAACAAAGATAGACTAAAAAATAATCTATTCACTCCCCAACAGAGTCGCCATTTTTTTACCGAGAATAGTGTCCACTTGGAGCTGCTATTCCCACTAAGACTGGTAACTATCTTAGAAACAAACAAGTAAAGACTACCTTTGTTTTCCTTTATGAAAATAGATAAGAGTGGAACAAAGGCCACCAACCTTAGTCTTGCGCTTGGTTCCTTACTTAATTCCTCTCCTTCCTGATAGAGCGCTTGGTTCCTTACTTAATTCCTCTCCTTCCTGATAGATATTTGCCACTTCTTCTTCGTCTACCCAGCTTCAAAGAGCACCTGTGGAATCAAAGCAACATACTACTATCGAAGAACAGAGATCTATATTCATAAATAACACAGGACCAGGTATGTATTAACCATACAAATGCATATACAATCAAACATACAAGAATATGGAGGAAAACTTGAATAGCTTTATTAATATCAAGAAAAGAAAGAGGATTACAACCAATTGCCCTGACCCAGCATCATTCTCCAGCAAGAAATCCCTTCTTCACCACAAGTAAAGCTTAGATCACCCAACACTATGAAGTTTCACCAGAAAACTAACAGCACCTCTCTACAAGATACCAGATTCCAGCCTCTGGATCTCTGTGATGAGGGATCCATATATAGATGATTGTAGGGAGGTGAGTAATCTTCTGGGATTTTGATTAGTGTCTTCTATCTAATAGTTCTTGATTCCACTTGGAGACTGATGATCTCTTACTCATCCCTAGTTGAAAATAGAGAGGCAAGTGTCAGAGGGGAAGCTTCTGGAAGATTCCATGATCTTCCACCTCGCAAACTTTCTCTGCCATTTTTCCATTCTTGCCCATCGCACCCTACAGAGGGGCCATTCAGTATGCATCACACCCTTTACACTGGGAAGGTGATATGCATCGTACCCTCTGCACTAGGTATTCAGTATGGTCCAGTTTTGACCATGTCTGAGCAGTGTTTAGTGGAGAACTTCTAGGAGATGATGTAATCAGCTGACCTTGTTCCTTTAGGTAGTGAAGCAACATTTTTAGGGACTTAGGAGCCCTCAGTTTATGGAAATTTATGATTGGGGTTGCAGCGCCCAAAAATGTCTATAACAGGTATGGATTGATACCAAGCATAAATCAATGTGAAGGGGAGATAATGTTGCAGATGACAAGGGAAAGAGCGATGTAAAGAGAAATTTCATCATGAGGGAAATCCACTTCAATTGTAAATTTATCCAAAACCCCAAGTTTATGAGGAATTTTAATGGGGCGATCAAAAGGAAAGCATGAAAGATTTAGGTTAAAGAGCTCATCATCAGTGATATTAGGATCTTGTGTTGAATAGACATTTCATAAAGAATCAAGGGTGTGCGAGTCACTATTCCATAATTGTTTCAACCAAATGGAAACAATAAGGGATGAGATAGATCGCCCCAAAATAGATCAAATCTTGGATATCATCCTCGACGTATGGCATCAAAGGAATAAAAATAGGAATGTATGACACACTGAGTGGTTGAAGGGAAGCAATAAAGTCCAACATCATGGAAATAACTTGATGGGATGAGTGATTTCTTAGTGTTCCCATCTGATCGGATAAAGAAGGAGGAGAATCAAGTTGGACATGTTGGGAAGAACTTGACTCAAAGCCAACTAGATTCATTTCACTAAACATTCTAAGGCCTTCAAGAGAAGGATCGGTCCAAGGATCAATGGAGGGAGAAGCAAGTTCAATATCATGGGAAGAACTTGAGTCATGTTAAGGAGGCACCATTTCGCCAAACCTTCCAACATATCCAAGGGAAAAATCTCTCCAAGGATCAGTAGGTCCATCAGAGTCATATGAGATGGAGGTGACCATATTGATGGCATTAGTCAACTCTGAAAACTAGGTGGAGGAAGGGGAAATGTTCCCACAAGTTGGAGAATTTAAATATTACAAACATAATAATCATAGAAAGAGTGGTGGAATCACCTACAAAAGGGATTAATTGATTATTGTGAAATAAAATATTAGGATTGGAAAATCCTAACTAGTCAAGAGTGACTATCTTCCCCTCCTCGAAGAACATCATGAAAAAAAATTTAAATACACAATAGCAGTCATAGCATAAAACTAACTTCTTCCAGGTAAGAGGTTATATATAGTGGTGCATCAATGAGATCAACCTCAAGAATGATTTTTTCCCTGTAGCTCTATAGGTAAAGTGGAAAATTCCCCTTGAGGCTATAAGGTATGCCAATCAAAAGCCTTCACTGATGATCTAGGTGCAAATAATATTGGGAGACCAAGATATTTCTAAAACTTTGACGACATGATGCAAGTTAATGCCTCCTCATCCAAAATTATCTTAATGAATGTGTTGTCCAAAAACATGGACCATTATCTGAAATGCTATATGATGTGGAAGACAGGTTTCCAAAAAGAAGGATTGAACGTCATCATATTTGATTATAATGGATCCACCTCACCGATAATAGAGAAAATTTCCTTACATTGCATTGGGAAACTTTGCAACACTTCTAATGAAAACATAACAATTTGAGCTTGGGTTAGATCCTTAACAATACTCTAATTGTGAGTGACCTTCTCACTAGGATTATGCTAGTCTTTCTAAAGTCACCCTTAGGCAGGTGTGACATAGTGTTTAGTGATGGCTTATCAAATTGAAGTTGACCATTTAGTGGAGCTTGAGTCACAGGATCTGAGGTAGAATTTCCACTCTCGAGATTCCCATAATTATGCACTCTAGTTTGTAAATAAACACATCAATTAACCATAAAAATTTATTGTGCACAAGAAAATACATTAGAAGAGCTTATCCTACTACATCCTTGTTGAGGTGGTGGACGATTTGTAACCATGTGTCATTGCTAGGCTGGAAAGGGATTGAGCGAGGCAACTATTTCATGACTAGGTTGTTGTGCGAAATATCGATGAATCTCATCCATCTAGGAGCACTCATGAGTGAGATGATCATCCCTACAATTATTTGAAGGAAAGTTATTCTTCTTCTAGTTCTCTTTGGTACCACTTCTAATGTTGTCTTAGGTTTGTGATTCCCCTTATTCCTTAGTTGAAGCTTTGGCCTTACTCTTTTTCTTCTTACCTCCAGGTCGTTGAGGATTCTTATTCAAGGTAAACTAAATAGAATTGACCTCATGGTGGGAACAGGTACATGAGGTGTTTGAGTAGTATGTTACCAGCCAAGGCACTAGAATATATGTTCATTTGATCCATTTGAGAAGCTAGTTGGCATATGTTTCTATAAGATACAGAACCCATGACGCCATCAATATGGGTTCTGGGTTTGTGAGTGTTAGATCCCCATAATACAAATGTATCACCCACATTTTTATTTTTGTGCCCCATAGGATTCCACTACTATTATCATTGTTGCCTTACATTATTATTGTTATGCAGGCCCTAATTATATTTTGACCCATTAGACTACTATATATACCAAGAAGTTCTTGTTATTTGAATCAGCCAATAATTTTTCATTTATTTGATGTAAAAGTAGGTTTACCCCTCAAATTAGCTTGTTATCAAGTCGTTGATCTATATTTTATTTATTTTTGTTCTATTTCTAAACTCGATGCATAACATTTGGTATTAAATCTCTTGATCCTAGGGTATTATTTCTTCAAATAGGTCATTGTGGAATTTTTACTATAAATTTTTATTGGCAAAGATTTAAATTGTGAAATTGACCTTGGTTCACTATAGTTTTAGAGATATGGTCTCACAAATTTAGGGTTTCTCCATGCTTTAGAATTTAGTCTCAAACAGGTGTTCCCAAGAAATTCATCATAACTTTCTCTTCGAAATTTGGAATTTTATTTTGTAAAAAGTAACTAAAATTTAGCAAACTATAGTTTCTTGGGTGTTATTTTCAGGGTTGAAGGTTACAATAGTAACACGTGGAATTATGTACACGTTTTCTCTACTGAACCAATCCATAATGAGGTCATCGTGGGATATTTGGAATAACTTTATCTTGAAGAATCTAACCTTAGTCTACTGGGTTGAATTGGAAATAAGGCACAAAGCAATATTTTAGTATGAATTTTAGACAAATTTTGTTTAAAAAATTAGTTTGAAATGTTTCAAAGGGAATAGTGTAGCATAGATATCATTAATTGGTTTGAAAATCCCTCCTAAAAATAACACCCATTAAGGTTTCATAGAGCTCTATTATGACACATGAAGAGGAAGAAATGAAACATGATATATGAAAATTGTGGCACCAAGTGCAACAAAATTTTCTCTCCCAAAGAGAAACGAAATATGAACTAGAAGTAATGATGAAGGGCTTAAAATTAGACATAAAACTAGATATAAAGGGTATGTGGATGGTTTAAAAGATAACATGGATGGTTTGAAGAAAGGTTTGACAAAGTTGGTACAGGAAAGGCTTCCTATTGGTGACAAGGTAGTCCATGAAACCATGATGAAAACAAAAGGAATGTGGATCATGAAACTAGAGACTCCAAATTTGGGTTGAAGACTAGCCACGTTCCAAAGATTAATGTGAGGAATTTTGATGGCAAGGATCTCGTAACATGGATACTATAGATGGAGAAATTATTTCATATACACGATGTGAAACACACAAAAAAGGTATACATTACATATTTAGATTTAGAACCCAATTAGTTTGTGTGGTATTCATTGCTTTAGTCCCATAAATCACTTGTCACTTAGACAATTTTTCCATAGGAATTGATAGCACATTATGAGGATAAAAATAGAAATACCTTCTTTAGCCAATTTATAAATATCAAACAAAAGGGTTCAATGTGAGAGCACATTGAGGACTTCCAAAGATTGAATATCAAGGTAATTAATATTCGAGAGGAAAATATGATTGATGTATTCATAGGGACTTTAAAGGATAATGTCTAACATGAGGTTTTCCTTTGGGAACATAATTCATTAGAGAATGCATTCAAGGTGGCAAGAAAAGTTGAAAGGAATATTATGGAAACAAGGAGGTCTACCACTCACAACTATAAATATGGAAGTGTTGTGGATCCCAGCCTCCCACAACTCACAATGTTGAAACTCCAACAATTGGAGGAAAAAATACCAAAAGGAATTTGTTACAATTGTTATAGAAAATACACTAAAGTCCATAAGTGTGCTAAGAAAAAACTATTTTACATATATTGTGAAGGGGAGGAAGAAAATGAACAAGAAACATTAAAAAAAAAGGATATACACCAAGAACCAACACCAAGGGTTGAAAAAAAAACAAATGAATCAACCCATATCTTGTAATGCATCGGTAGGAATTACCATTCCTCAAACTGTCAAGATAGAAGGATATATCAAGAAGAAAAAGGTAATAGTATTCATTGATTAGGCTGGTACACATAATTTTATTCATTTTAAGATAGCCAAGGATTCTAATTTCTTTATATATCTAGCACCAAACTGTCAAATGATGGTTGCAATGGAGGAACTATAAATTCCTTAGGAAAGTTCCATAATGTAAATCTAACCATCGATGAATATGTATTGAATATTCCAATGGTTTCCATTCCAATGAGTGGTGTTGATGTTGTATTAGGATTCCAATGGCTACAATCTTTTGAGATGATAGATTTTAATGTTTAATAACCTTTCTTGAAATTTTTATGGGAATGAAAGGAAATATAATTAAGGGGTATCATAGGGAAACTTAGGAAGATAATAATCTCTAATGGTATGACACATCTTTTGGAGAAGGAAAAACAAGGGTTAATTGTACAATTTCTCACTAGATGTTCAAACATCTAAGTCATCTACTTCTGGAGATCTCCAAAGGTTCCTTTAGAATCATTCCAAGGTATTTGAGACTCCCAAATGTATCCCACCTATTTTTGATCATTATCATTCTACTCACTCTATTCTAGGAAGTTTTCCTCCAAACATCAAACCTTACAAATATCCCTATGCCTAGAAGAGTGAAATTGAATGTATGGTTTTATAAATGCTAGAGCAAGTATAATTGTCCCTAGCCAACGTTATTTCTCTTCTCCATTAGTATTGGTGCACAAGAAGGATGGATCACGACATATATGTTTAGATTATAGAGAGCTCAACAACCTCACTATTAAAGATAAATTTCCCATCCTTGTCATTGATGAGTTGTTGCATGAACTACATGGAGAAATATACTTCACAAAGCTATATATTTATTTAGGGTATCATCAAATTAGAATGAAGACATAAGGTATTCTAAAAATAACATTCAAAACTCATGAAGGTCATGATCAATTTCTGGTCATGCATTTTGGCCTTCCTAATGCACCTTCAACATTTAAAGGTTTTACGAAATCCACTTTGAAAACATTGCTTAGAAAATTTGTCTTAGTATTTATGATGATATACAAATCAACAACAATTTTTGGAAAGATCATGTTTGACATGTTGATAGGGTGTGCAAACTACTGGAGGAGAAACAATTGTATGCAAATCCCTCCAAATATTTCTTTAGGGTACAAAAAGTGGAATATTCAGGTCATATTGTAACTCATGAGGGTGTTAATGTAGACCCTTACGAAATTAAAACCAACAAGGAATGGAAAATCCCCACAAACTTAAGGCATCTTCGAGGATTACTTAGTTTGACAAGGTACTATTGTAAGTTTGTTAAGAATTATGGGAAAATAGTAGCACCTAAGGCCTTTGAAAATCTTAAAGAGACAATGTGATGAGCTCCAATCTTAGCTATGCCAGAGTTCACAAAAATGTTTATTGTGGAATGTGATGCCTTAGCAAATGGAATTGGTGTTGTTTTAATGCAAGAAGGAAGAACCATTTCTTTTGAAAGTTGTCCATTCAAGAGAAACTATTTACACAAACCTAGTTATGACAACGGAATGTTGGCAATATTACATGCCCTAAACAGTGGCACCCTTACCTAATGGGAAGACACTTCAAGGTTAAAGAAAGAATGGTAATATTAAATACTTCTTGGAGCAACAATTTTCTTTAAGAAGAGTAGCAATAATGGGTCACAAAAGTGTTGGGATATGACTTTGAAATCATCTACAAAAAAGGGTAGAAAAATGTTGTTGCATATGCACTCTTAAGAAGGGATTAGGATGTGCAGGCATTGATCTA
>APFE030705700.1:26590-57072 GCA_000404065.3 Pinus taeda | reverse complement strand
GATAATGGTGGTGAATACATCTTGGACGAGTTCAAGGATTTCTACAAGGCAGAAGGGATTCGTAGAGAGCTCATAGCTCCCCATAACCCACAGCATAATGGGGTAGCTGAGCAGAAGAACAGAATGATTATGGGTGCTGCACGGGCAATGTTGCATGATCAGGGCCTACCCCTTCACTTGTGGGTGGAAGCATGCAATACAACAGTTTATGTGCAGAACCATTGTCCTCATAGGATACTTGGCATGAGTACACCTGAGGAGACTTATTCTGGTAAGAAGCCTGATCTTTCTCATTTGAGGATTTTTTGGTGCTAACGTTTACATGCATGTAACGAAGGATGCCAGAAAGAAGTTGGAGCCGACTGCAGAGGTTGGGATATTTGTGGGGTACACTGATACGCCCCACAACTATCGTGTGTATTTGCCAGACAGTGGTAAAACTGTTGTGCGACGGGATATAAAATTTCAGGAGGAGAAAACCATGAAGTGTTCGCTTGAGAGGGAGCTACACTTGCATGCAGATGAGGAGCTATTAGTTCCTAAGGATGAGTTCAGGACATGGATCAGCCACAGGACGAGGTTCATGGAGTGGAAGAGACCACTCATGCAGCGCCAACCATCAGAGGGCGAAAGCGCTTGACAGAAGCTGAGCGACTGGCTCAAGATGCAAAGAAAGTTGTAAGACCACCTACAGCCCAACGCAGGCAGAGACAGTCACCTGATCGGTACACTGGATACATGGCTCTTATGAGCAAGTGTGTTGTGACTGAGCCATCCTCTTTCGAGGAAGCTGTGGAGGATCCCGCATGGGTAGACGCCATGGTGGAAGAGTATGATTCTATTGTCAGAAACAGTGCATGGGAGATTGTTCCAAGACCAGAAGGGAAATCAGTGGTAGGTTCGAGATGGATCTACAAAGAGGTGCAGATGGGATGGCACATTCATCAATTGGATGTGAAGACTATGTTCCTTCCTAGAGGTTGGAGGAAGGAGGATGCTACTTCAGCGGAGGTAGTGGATGCCACTGGTTACCAGCAGTTGGTGGAGTTGCATGTGTGTAGGCTAAAGAGAGGCACATCGGGATATGGATTGGATGAGGTGAAGCTATGTGGCTTCATGGATGCAGATTGGCCAAGGAGCTCAAGAGGCTGAGTATATGGCAGCAAGGGCATCAGGTACCATCATATCATAGATTGTGTGCAGCGGAGGATCATGTTACTTTCGTACATTCCAACGGAGGATCAGGATGCTGATATTCTGACGAAGGCTCTCACTAGGAGCAAATTCGAGTACCACCGAGGCAGGATAGGGGTTGCTGATAATCCATATCTTGTCGAGAGGGAGTGTTGAGATTGCAACAAGATGATGGAGCTTAGTGAAAAGAGTCGCCTTCACTAAGTGGGGCCGCAGGCTATTTTTGGCGCAAGTCTATTTTTAGACTATGTCTATTTTTAGACATATGGATCATGTCTATGGATTGCAGGTTGCTGTTTATGGATGATTGATCAAGTTGAGAAAATAGATGGACTCTATTTTTGATGAAAGTGTGAGTGATCACAGTGTGAGTGATCAAGTCTATTTTTAGACTGGCTGTCAAAAATAGAAAAGTCAAATATTATTATCTCACAATAATATTTGGACTATAAACTTAATCTTATTCTCTTGGAGCACTCCAGTTTGAGCTACAGAGGTGGCACATGCAGCTGTCAGAAGGAAATACGCTTTTCTTATGAGTCAGTTGAGTTGTTGCATGCATGACTTCAGTTAGAACTCAAGTGAGTTGAGTTTAGTGGACTGGAGGTGCAGTTGATGGAGTTGTGTTCAGTTTAGCTTTGTGAAACTGGTTGTATTTAGTCTAACTGGCAAATAGACTAGAGATGAGTTGGGTGAATTAGTTATTAATTAATTCACAAGTTATTAACTCATAATACAACTAATGAATACATCAGTTAACTCAGTTGCATGTCAGTGCATGTTCAGTTCAACAGGGACAGGTGATAGAGAATCAGATTGCTATCAGTTGTGACTATAGTTGTGCACCAGATCTTGCACAATCAAGGGATTGAGTATGCCAATGAGTTTGCCCACGTATTTTCCCACATTTTAGCTTATGCTCATGTCCACAAAGCATGAGTGACTATTTTGCAGGTGAAAAACAAGTTTGGTGAGCCATTCTCATCAGTTCTTGAGCAGGTATTGAGCAGTGGAGGCAGGCAAGCAGTGGAAGAGATTTGGAGATCAGATCTGAGCTGTATTGTGTGTAACAGAGGTGGAGATACTTGGGAGAAGTATTATGCTGTGTAATGTTACATGACTCAATCATTAATATACAGATAGTTGGGGTTTTTAGCGAGATGCTTTCCCCGGGATACATACTGTTAATGTGTGAATGCTCTTGATGTTTTATTGTTATTGATGCTACTGTATTGATGATCAACGTAGAGGAGCTTATGTATTGTGTATGTTTTCCGCAATAGTACATGATCAGGATAATCTCTGTTGAATATGTGTTAAATTATTCAAAATTTCTACAAAAACAATATTTGAACCTTCGAAATGAAATTGTAGAAGAAATGTATAAAATGAATCATAAATAGGTTAAAACATATAAACTATGCAAACATAAGAAAATAACCAGATTTGTCTCAAATTATTCTTTATTAGTTCAAGTCTTTATAGATGTAATCTCTCTGACCCTACGCACACAGCTGAGGGGGCCTGCACACACAACTGCAGACTTACCAAGGTATTCGCACGAACAACTGTAGGAGCCTTCCACATCACCCAAACACATAAATATCTCCCAATTACAGACTCAAAAACATATCATCTCATCAATTGATTTCCTTAGACTTTCTAAGACATCCCTTTATACATTATTTTACCCTTACAATACCATGGTCCACAAACCATGAGCAGAGCTCAAAAATACTCTAGATAATCCCATCCCTTCACGAAAGAAGGGGCTTTGACCTGACCTAAATCCCCTTTGACTCTTATAACCCTGCACTAATCATGCTCTTCTTCACAAAATATCGATCCTTTACATGATTCAGACAAAACTTAGACCTGGGGGACCCTACCCAACAAGCCTACAACAAAAAGATGTGACTCTTCCTTGAGTCACTCAGATGGTACATCCTCAATATTTTCTTTTATGCCTATATATGCAGACTTCAAGGGATGAGTAAGTTGTGCATTGTTCTATGGCCTATCGAACTTTGTCCACAAGCTTCTCTGTTGTCGACCCTTCTACTGTGAGGCCGATTGTCCTCTGTGTTTGTTGCATGCTCTTCAATTTTCCCTCAACTGCCTATGAGAGTTGGTAGGCCTAACTTTCCCAATGCTATGTCTGCATGAATATGATATGTTCCTTCCTCTGCAGCTCATCAATTTTTCCCTAAAAAAGTGTTCATTCCTAACGATGGGTGAACCGTTGCATAGGAGCTAAGGTCTTCCTCGTTGCTTTAAGCTCATCGAACTGCAGTTTCTTGTCTTTGATTTCCACTTCGATCTTTTGTACATGCGAGTCCTCCTGTAGTGAGTCACACACTTCCATTGTATCTTCAAAAAGTTGCATACAGTCCTTGACTATAGTCGCTATCTGTTCCATAACAACTTTTATGGAAGCTTCGTGCTTCTCTCAAAGTTCTGGTGGTGTTGTAAGCTGCAACTTCATCTGAAGTTCTGCAATTTGATATGTATTTCAAATCTAACCTTGCCCACCTCTACCTTTGATCTCTTGACTGCTGCTGCCAGTTTCTGAAGTTTTTCTGCTAAAGCTGGCTCAGCTGGGATCTGGAGCTCTGGAAGGTCATTGCATACTTTGGTTACAGCCTCTTCGAGCTGTTGGCTATGCACAACTACTTCTTCATGATCCTGTAATGCTTTAGTCATTTCTTCGAACATCTATTGGTTGTTGATTTTGAATTCGTTGATGACCAATAGAGCTTGCTACTTCTATACCTTGAGCTCATCTGTGATGCCATGATGTAGCTTGTGCAACGTCTGAAGGGGGAGCGCCATAAGATTGAGGCTCAAATTGTTGAATTTTGGTGCACTCTCCCGTTCTTCTATAATATCGACGTGTATTGATTCTTCTGGAAAATGTACTGCTCGAAGGTGTGTGGTAAGATCTGCTGTCGAAGGTACCATGCTTTCTTGATTCATGCTCGCCTAAACCACGCTTTCTTGGATCAGGATCATTTGAACCTGCAATTATTTAAGGCCCTGCTTGACCTTTGTCAATACTTCCTTGTATTGATATTCAATATTCCCCCACATCTACTTTGTCACAACTCAGATGGTGTCGCTAATTTCATCAAAGCCCCCCTCAGTGAGGACCAGTGTTTCCATGCTGACAGATGTTTCTGACTTCTGCTTCTTTAGCGCACCATCAACACTCTTCTTCTGACGCTTCCTTATTATAAACGAGAAGTCAATGTCCTCCATGTCCACAATAGGGTCTTCACCACCTTGATCCCCCTCACTAGTATCCTGCTCAATTTTTCGCTCAATGTCTTGCATATTCTTTTCCTTGAGGTCAATTGTGACTGTTGGAGGCACCTTCTTTGTATCCTTCTTGGCCACTGATTTTTCAGCTTGCGTACCTGTAGTGGTCTTACTTGTGCCTGCCTTCTCTACCACTGTTACAGTTGGGGTAAGCCAATTACTTGACCACTTACTGATGACCATCAAGATGTCCTCTTTAGGAACTAAGTATGGTAGCTCATACCATACTTTCTCCAAATATTTCTTGGCGCAAATAAAGACACTATGAAAATCCTCTTTAAAGTCGGCAATGTCGCTATATTTTTGAAATAATGTAGGTGATAGCCATAGCCTTTGGTTGATGACTGTGCATAAATCCATCTCAAATAGAACCCATAACATTTTATTCTCTCTAACCTGGGTCAGTTCCTTAGATTCCCATAGGGAGGAAAACTTCACAGATTCACACACATCAGGGTCCACAGTGGGGAACTACGATTCCTCCGACGTTCTCCATGCTACCAATGCGAATAAGAGTAATAGTCACATGTAGTGGAATGACTTCCCTTCTTCCCGCGCTTCTCGATAGTCATCTAAAAACTCCTTACATAGATACATGGCCTGGTTAAACTAGACCTCCTTGCTGCACTACATAGCCAAGGATAAAACAAGGGCCAATACTTCATCTTCCCGACACTTCCTCATGATCTTATTAGCCAAAATTGATGCTGAAAAACACACAAATTCATCATTAATATAACTAATAGCATAGCCTCGGGACTCCTTGACTAGGCCAAATTCATTCTTCATCTGATTGACTAGCTTTTTCTACTAAGACTTCCCAACAAATGCGTCATCAGGGTTTGCTCCTTGGTAAGGCAGTGCAGTAATCCTTTGGATTAACATATCGTCAAGCAAGATGGGCATTCCGAGCCACAAACACCCATCATGTACCAATGCCAGTAGTTTCCGCACACAAATTGTGTTTATGTTGCTGTGCCAAAAGTGTGTAACATAAAGCATATTCAGTAACCCAGTGTGTGAAATCCCAACTACCCACTTCATCATCTCAACCCTTGTCACTCAAGCTTCTTCATAATAAATAGATTAGAGGTACTTTCTAGATCGAATTAGGGATACTTGCTGCGATCATTCAAATCTTGGTCCTCCATGTGTAGTTGTGGCACCGTGGCCAACAAATCTCCCTTAATCGACACTTCTTCTAGTAATAGCGATGTAAATATCTTGTCTTTGATAGAATCTGGGTCCTTTTTCACCTTTGAAGTTGGATTCTATTAGCACTCTATAATTTCCCAGGCTATAAAGGAATTGCAGAGGTAACCACAAAACCACTTTTAATTTTAGAAGCTAGCCCTTCTAAACTCAGAGAGGGATCTCTCTGTCAGATTTAGATTTGTTTGTAGTGGGATTTTAGGTTAGATGTACAGTTTAGAATTTGGTTTTTTTGGTTGTTTGGTTGTTTGGTTGAAATTGTAATAGGAATCCATTGGGAAATGGAGTCAAAGTCTTAGATTGATCAAGTGAATAAATACTAGATCGGAAATAATAGGGCAAGGTAGGAATACCATTGGATGTTCAGAGTTTGATGGGGTGATTGAGAGGAAAAAGGTTTAGAATCAATTAAACATAGAGAAATTAAGAATTTTATATTTAATTTCAATTGGAAAACATATTTATTTCTTAAATACAATATGAAGTGTAATTAAACAAGTTCAACCCATAATTTTCTTTTAAACAATAGAGGAAAGAAACACATATGAAAAAAATAAAGATATTACACATTTACAAGTAGAATAAACATCACCAATTAAGCCTGACACATGAATCCTAGAACATTGTCTGTATTAATGAAAAATGATTGCTTTAGCTCGGTAAGCAACTTTACATCAAATGGTAGTCCTTTCTTGCTACAAGTCCCAACATTTGTACTTCTATTTGGGAAGTACTTATACAAAATTATCAAAAAGTATCTTGAGTGAAAACCTCAAGATCTTTTACAAAAATATCCTAAACTGCTTTTAAAAATAGATCACAAATATAGATAACTGAAACAACTGTGATGATCTAGAACTATCTTCAAGGCTTATTGTTGGTGACTAGGTCTGGAAAAGTGTTGTTCTATTACTGAAGGTAAAACAATTTTTACTCCAATATTGACATAGTTGGTCCGATCTGTCTTTATTTGGAATTAGCATTTTAACCTTCTATAAGTCTAATCTACCTCGGCATATTTCTGGAAGTTGGTTTGACCAGAAATAAATGCTTGATTTAAGCTCTGATATGAATATCAAATTCCAAAGCCTCCATGAAAGCTTTTCCTATGATTGAGCCTTTGATAGTTGAAAACTTTGATTTGTCCCGGGCTATTGAGTACAATTTCTGCTAATAATCTTGTAGGGGCACTAACTTGTCTCCAATTCCCTTTAGTCCTAGTAGCCCTTTCAAATGTAATGCATTGAATTTCTTATGAAACTTTTGGATGATGGTCTCCAAATGCTGGCACTTGTTTTCCAATTGTACTAACAAGTTCCTTTTAGTAAGGACTCTCTTGACTTCCAAGATAGTTTATGTCCAATTTGCAATTTCAAAATCTGCTAACTCATCCTTGGTTTTTGAATTCAAAATACTAGCTTCCCTTGGCCTCTATCCCAAGCTACTTCTGACTCCTTCCATTAAATCCTTTGATCTTTGTACTAAGTCCTCATGTTCAAATATTATCTCAATTAAAGGCTAGATTTCTGTGATGGCCTCATTTATCTCAACCCACATGCATTCTTTAGCCCGTACTAGTGTTTGAGCCATCACATACTCATTCCCTAGCTGCTAAATCCTTTGGGCTAAGCTATGAGATTTATGCAGATATGCTATGTATGAATTATCTATCTTTAATATCTAGTCTTGCAAAGTTTTAACTTGGGATTTTAATTTTTCAATTTCTTGTCCTCTAATGGACACGTCTTCCATAGCTTTAACCAAATCATTAGAGGAATATGTGGCCTGTGCTTCTGTTGTTGTCAATGTAGATGCTACTGCTGTGGTTGCAACTGAAATAGGCACTATTGTTAGAGGAACTATGAATAGTTGTGATGACTGCTCCTTTTCCTTGAGCAGTCTTTCCATCTCCACTTCCATATCCTTAATCTGGCTACTTTGTTCAATTATTATCTTGAACATGTTCTCTTTTTATTTCTCAAGCTCCCCAACTTCCTTAGCTTGGGCATCCTCAGTGGAGGGAAGTTTGAGTTATTTATTTAATGCTTCTATGTCAACATTTTTCCTCCTCACAATTTCTTCTGCTACTTTTACATCTTTGGGTCATACCCCAGCTTAATTACCAGGTCCTCCAATGATTTGATCCTGGTGTCCTTAGCTAAAGATGAGATATTTTCAAGTTTCAATTGTGATTGTATATTGCTAATTGAGGCCTGCAACTTGAAAGCTTTCATGGTAGTGTTGGTCAAAGTAGAGTACAACATTTCACCAGTTTGTTTATGCAGGTCTATTTTGTTAATGGGATGAATTTTCTCAACATCAAAGGAAAATGTAGACTTCTTGTAATCAACGGGTGTCTTTTGAAATGGAAGATGTGCTTGAAGAAACACAATTTGCATTTTCACCTTTTCTATATCAAAGGCTGAAAGAAGCATGTGCTGTGAAGAGGCTGTTTGCTTCCAAATTGGATGTATGTGGTGGTTTTGAGCTGCTCATTCTTCTTCTTAATTTCTCTATATTTTACTAAAATATTTGGTTCATCCTCATCCTAAGCCAATTATGTTTTTTGAGCTGTATCTGGCGGATCTTGGGAAGCTAAGGAAGATGGGGATCTTGTGAAGATATCTTCTCCTCTTGTAGGAACATGATGGTCTGTTAGGACTATGGTGGCCTACTTCTCATCCTCCTACAGAAAAACTGGTTTAGAATTAGTCTTCTGCTTCTTCTGGTATATAAAAAATTTCTTGACTCCAGTTTTTGTCACTAAAGGGGAATCATCCTCCCTTGGCCTCTTTTCCCTTTTTCTTAAGTACTAGAGTTTGTGAGGTAGTCGTGAATATCACCTATTCTTCTGCCTCCTATAGTGTATTCTCCTCCCACTGACTTTGATTCATGAACTTCTCTATCTCTAGTCTAGGAGTATCAGCGTAAGGAGTGGTTTTATACTCCACTCTCAGTTTAGAAATGATGCCAAAAGGGTCATATGACTAGGTGAAACTCAACTTGAAGTTCATCTGCTTGAGGAGAAAATTTGCCTCCTTACCTGTTGCTCTGGTGTTACAAATAAAGGGTCCAACCTGTGCCTTGATTTTAAATTGAGACTTATTTTTTGTTGTAACAAAATGAAGGTCATCCATATGAATCATCTGCCTTATATATTTTAGTGAGAATATCCTCATAGGAACAAATTTTGGCAGCATGTATGGTGGCAATTCACACCCATAAACTTTGATATCGCTATAATTTTGGTACAAGTACCAATCTCATGTCTTAGTCTACTCACTGAGATGCATAATTCTTTGTATCTCTGGTCCTATCCTAGGCTCTATATTATGGTTTAATAAACATGATACTGTGTGTAAAAATTGATCAACATAATTAGAGAAGGCGTACTCAGTGGAATTTTTCCTCATCAAGGATGTCCAATGGATTAATGACTGTGGATTACCATGCTCATCTATTTTTTGCAAAGGGAATGAAAAACTATCTTCCCAATGATAAAGAAACAAATAAACCAACACTGAAGCATATTTAAAAGTCCCCTCAATAGAAAACTTGAGGAACTAGTCATGAATTGATTCTTCAATGAACTCACTATAATTGAAAATAGGGGGTTTCTCACCAGTTGAAAAAATGATAAGAAGCCAACAATGGCCTCATCAACCCACTAATCAGATTGATAGCCAGGTATGCATGAAATAATTGAAATTACTTTCTTAGTCATCTTAGGAAACATAGAGGATGAGTATGGGGGATTCTTCTTGGGTAATAGGTCATCCTCAGGGAGATAAATCTAAAAAATATTGGCTCTCTATGGGAAGGATAGGTTTTTGTATAATTTCATCAGGGAATCTACTGAAAATGGTTTTAGAGAGTTAGAATTTGGTAATTGGAGAATTTGGGAGATGTATTATGCATTGATGGTGAAGAGGATGTCACTATTTTGGACCGTAATTTTCCTCTAACTGGGTATATACCTAAATTAACACCAGGAGATGAATTCGAGGAAGTGAGGTGTTTGGGGAAAGATGAATTGTGGTAGGAGAGAATCCTAGAGGCTCATGTCATCGATTTGGTCCAAGAAATTCTATTTTAACCTGTTGTGAAGCTCGAACATGTCAAATTCACAACTAGTTTCAGCAATTTTGTAGTCTTGGTCTAGCAGTGGTTGGTGATCTAAGTCTATGGTAGGGGGCAGCATATGATTTTCATGAGAGGCCTTGAATTTTCCTTTAGGTTCCATGATAAAAGAGAAAAGAACAAGGAATTTAGAATTACCCAGGAAGATAGGTGAAAAATGGTATCTAGATGCAAATTGATGGCTAGGCACTTGGTTGCAAGTGATTGGTTATGTTGACTAGTCATAGAGATGGTGTGGATCACTGACTGGGCACTAGGGTTGAGTCAATTTGGTTGATTGTGCACTAGAAATTTCTAATTTCCTATTATCATGAAACCATGAAAGGAGGCGTTTGAATGGGCTATGGTGGGTTATATAGGAAAAATAGAGTTTACAGTTGTTAATTAACTGTTAAAACAGAGTATATCCATTGTGGTAGGAGAAGTTAAGAATTAATTACTCAATGTTCTACTGATGTGGTGGTAGGAGTGCCATATGGTAGCATCATATTGGGGGAGAAGTAGCGAAGGGAGTTTGTTTTGGTGCAAGGGGAGTGGGGTCTACAGGTGTGAGGTTGCGGACAGGCAGTGGATGAATATGTAAAGACATAGGAGCAAGGTGGGGACGAAAGGTCCACCTGGCAGAAGGGGAGTGATGCAAGAGCGAGGGGGGTCAACGGTAAGTGTGAGCAGGAGTGAAAGGTATTTTATGGAGGGGGGAGGGGCAGTTAGTGGTCTTAGGTGGGGGAGGAGGTGCGAAACGACCTGAAGCCACCAAGTTGCAAAATATTTCTGTCTTTTCGGACCCCTCCTTGTGATTAGACATTAGAGGGGATTGGGGGGGCCGAATATGATCCCCCGTTGTTGATCTGAGCAGGGTGGATCGTGACCATTCGAATTTGCGCTCGCTTTATTATGTAGCAACAAAGCATGTTGCATCCAAAATTTATTTACAAATTATAATTGTGATTAATTTAATAATTAATTTAACACTAAATCTATTGACCAAGCTCTAAAGGCGCATTTGAACATGTGTGTCTATTAAGTTTTTTTTCTAACTAATCTAATTCAACCACGATTACACTTTGTGGTTGATTATTCATTAACCTAAACTAATTTTATTTAATCCATCCTAATCATTCTTAAACAATGTGATTAAAATAACTAATCTACTTCAATGTGGCATTTTGACTAGCAACACATTATTCAAAATTTCTAAGGTATTACTGTTGTATTTTTCATTTTTTGAGTGGCATTTAGATTTGCTCACTTATTATTTTTGGGGTATTTTTCATTATTTTTTCTATTTTTTCATATTCTTTTATTTTTAATTCTTTTCACACAAACACACAAATACATATATATTTATTCCCTTTGTTTATTCTTTCTTCATTTTTTTTTAAATAACTTGCAAAACGAAAGATTATTTACAACATCTCATATACAAAAATCAAGAGCAAATAGTCAGCTCATCCTATAAAACACAGGACCCTAACATCTTCCTCAACGACATATAGGGTGGCAACCTGGAGATTGGTTCCACATTTTCTGTGTTGATATCGTCAAATCTACCAACTATTTCTTCCTCATCCAAATCTTAGGCTTCCATTTGTTGCTTCTATGTATCCATTCTCTCCTTTCTTTGTTGCTATGGGGGGGATTTTCCTTGGTGATTGCGAAACCAAGGTCTTTTGGGGCTTCTTCTGCTTCTTGGGCACTGCTACTATGGTAGTAGGCTGAGTTCTTAGTGATCTTGGTGCTTTAGTATGCACTAACGGTGAAGCAGTCATGATGGATTATATCCCTTGACTTAGAAATTCTTGTTCAAGCTCCTTCCAACTCCACCCAGACATGCAGCAAAATGCTCGACTCACTCTTAGGTGCAAATCACACAGCAAATTCTCAAAAAACAAAGTGTCTAGGGTTCTAAATTCAAACCCTCCGATCTCCTTCAGATCCTCCTCATAAATGATAATTTGGCGGCAAATTTGCCCAGATATGCTCCTTAGATGCATTTCCCCTACTCCTTTTAATGAAAATTTCCCTGTCAAATCAACTACAACAACCCCAATGGTCATATTTTGGAAGAACTGTGTCAGAGCCTTCCTTGTAGTGCAATTACCCCTTCTTCATCGCAACTTTCTCCACCTGCACCATCCTCCTGAATGTCGCACAACCATCCGTCTTTGACAAGGCCCTTCATTGGCAGAATACTTTATAGTCCGTGCTTCCTTCCAACTGCCTATAGCAATAAGACTTTCCTACATTCATATAGTCATTGCATAGCCCCGGGGATGGTATCGTCTCTATAGAGTTTCACCCTACTCCCATTTACTTGCCCAACAAATAATTCTCCATTCAACTTCACGAGATGAACTGCACCTCCATCTGAGACATCACTGATAATGTACGGGCTTAGCTAAGGCATCTTGAATTTACCAGGGAACTGTGCAAAATTACTATCATACAACAAAACCAAGTCTCCTAGCTACACTAAGACAACTCCCAGAACTATACATGATGCATCCACATGAATGTGTAAATCCTTCTTCCAATCTGGAAACAACAGGATTGGCACAATGACCATTTTATCCTTTAAGACGTCAAGGCTCTTCTGACACTTATCGTCTTAACAGAAGGTGGCATCTTTCCTTAGTAATTTCTCCATTGATGCAATGATATGCACGTACATCTTAATGAATTTTCGATAATATCCAGTGTGTCCAAGAGTTGTGTGTAACTATTTCACATTCTTTGGCGGATCCAAATTAATGATAACAACAATTTTTGTGGGATCCACCATCAACCCTTGCTTATAGACAACATGTCCTAGTAAAATTCCATAAGGTACACAAAAAATACACTTCTTCAGTTTTAATGAGATTTGATACTTCATGCAGATATCCAACATCAAGCGCAGACTTGAGACATGCTTCTTTAACAGTCCAAAGACTGTCTAGTCATCAAAGTAAACCTCTAGAAATTTATGAATGAATTCTTTAAATGTTACAATGACAACTCTAGAAAATATCGTCGGTGCATTCTTCAACCAAAATGGCATGACTATATATTGATGATCCCCATTCAGTAGTGACGGTGGTCTTACTTCTATCTTCCGATGCTATACTAATCTAATGGTACCCTGAAAACCCATCTGTAAAGGAATAGGCCTCCTATCTTCCTACATTTTCCAAATCTTCATCCATGAATGGTGTTGGGAATGGGTCATGTACGCATGCGTCATTCAACTTCCTTAAATCGACACAGATCCTTATTTCTCCCTTGGTCTTTTTCTCCTATACTACCATTGGACTCACCCAGTCAGATTCTTCTACAAGTTCAATTATGCCAGCTGTGACCATATTCTCAAGTTCCTCCTTCACCTTCTCCTTCTATTTTGGGTTGAGCCTATAAGGTCACTGTTTTATAGGCTTCACATCTGGCTTCAAAGTTATTTTCATGATTCCTAGGTCACCCACGATGCCTTTTAACTCCGTGAACTTCATTGGGAACAACTCCTAGTACTCATGCAGTAACTCGACGACCTTTTCTATTGTATCTTCATCCTAGTAATTTCCTATGCACGTGAACTTGGGCTCCGCCTCTGAGCCTATGTTGAATTGCCTCATCTTGACAGGTTGTTTCACATTAGGTATTTCAACTTCAAGTCCTGCCACTTTGCGCTATCCTTCTAACTCAGGAATATTAATGTTGCGCAGATCTTCCTCGCCCTCCTCAAAAGTCATATTATAGAACTCTAGTGCATTTTGCAACTACACGTTCCATTAGGGTTGTACCCAAGTCCTTGGTTCATTAGGTGTCCGAAAAATTGCTGCTCTAATTTCTTCAAGGGCATCACTTATACACTAAAAACCATCCTCAAAGCTAAAGGTCAATATAAAACTTTCCTTCATATCATTCCAATCGGTAGTGCCATGGCACAACTCTGTTTCAAGATACTAATTCATCGATATCACATCCAAAGTGTGAACAAATACATGCACCCATTCTGGTCGAGGTTCTTCGCTCCATGCCTTAGTCCAATGAGACAAATGTTCTTGAGGATCATCCTTTCCATTGTACTTCTTAGTGATCCTTGTGTTTGCATCACCAAACCTGAGCCTCATCAACCTACGATACTCCCTACAATCTCCTATATTATCCTTACATGTGCCCCACCAGCGTGCAAGTGTAGCCCTTAATACTATATCCAAGGCCTCGAATCGCCATTCTTATAGTACAACCCTTTCAAATTTACCTAGAAATAAGCTGACATCACCTATACTATCATAATATGGAAAATTACATACCTTGGTTGATATGCAACAAAGATATTTTGTCATTCTATTAGAGCGTAGAGTAGAAACTTCGTGCAACTAGTTCTACAAGTTCCTTCATCCGAGTCTGAATGACATGAACTATCCTTCTCCTAGCTTATCCATCCATCTACAGTGGGTTTGATCTGATCCTCGTCGTGTGCATTAAACTTGTCGATGTGGTCAATATATTCATCACCATATTCTTCATAGACGGGTTCTTCATATCGCACTCCTTCAGAAGGATCTAATGGAACAACGACCTTGGTCATGTTCTTTTCAAATGCCATACTTCTCCTTTTTAGATTGATTATGGCATCCATATCAAAGTCCGAATTGATTCCAAGTAAATATGGATACAAATTACTGTCATCCACAAATTCAATAACTTCGAAATCTTCCATTACACTTTCTCCTTCAATGTCTACAAAAAGACCTTGCAATCGACCCATCGAGATAATGTTCTACTGATTGGTCATGTGCAGCTGAATTGGTGACCATTGCAACTTTGGTTGCCCCATCTACTCCCAAGTCTACTTCGGTAATACATTTGCATCTGATCCCAAGTCCATAATTACTTGATTTGTTTCAAATTCTCCAATATGCGCTGTTAATCACATTTCCGTCTAGTTCTCTTCTTATCTTTGTTGACCTTGTTTATTGTGCATTTTTAAGGTTATGGCTTCTTTTATTGGAACAGTTGTTGATCAATTATTGCAACCCTTCCACTGTTTTTTGGTCCCTTAGCAACTTCATGGATGTCTGCAGAAAGAACTTCATAATGGTCGAATCAGGGTTCTCCGTCGCAGTACCTACTTTAGGAGTGTTCTTTCAGGGTATTAGTAGCATATGCTTCTTTGATGTCGAAGATCCTAGCTCTATGAAACTCTTCTTCACCTCTATGAAAGTTGCCTTCTCCTTCTGTAGATCGAACCTAGTAGTCTTCACTCTTGCCTTCCTAAACCATGTATCTGCCACATGATTTTTAACTTCTACTCTATCTTCTCATTTAGTCACACGACTTCGTGTCACTATATTAATGCATGGATCATCCTCATGCATTTTAGATATCATCATTTTAAAATTCTATGCAGGATGTTGATTCTTATTTTCTTGCATCTTAGCCATTAAAATAGGGCAATCCTCTATCACGTGGTCAAACTACCTACAATACTAGCAGGAAGGGTGAGTGGGGTTCTGACAATCCCACGAAAAATGTCCAACTTCACCATAGTTATAGCGTATGATTTGACCTTGACCTCGTCCAACACCCCCTCCTTGACCACATCCTCGACCTTGAAATCCTCCGTGGGCCATAGGTGAACCATGATCTTCCTACGCATGGCCTTTAGCTTGCATCATGTATGCTGGAGTTTGATCCATCATCAAATCATAATTGTGACAATTCTTCTCATCATGTCCTACTAATCGATAGAAGTTAAAATATAATTATTGCGGTGTCTGCACATTTTTTTGTAGAAAATAGCAATGATCGGTCGGGTGCTAGCCTACAACTCGGCAAATACTACACCATACGCTTAGTCCAATACTTGGTCCAGCACTAGGCTCCAACTTCAAAGGATTGGGACCTCTGCTAGCCAAATAATCAGGATAGACAAGACAATAGTCCTTATAGTGACCTTCCTTTTTACACTTTAGGCACCATACTTCTGAATGCACCTTAGACTAAACTTCCTTTCCTTTCTTCAAGTCTTGCAGCTCCATATGCAAGCTTTCCAACTGGGATTGTATCTTGTTAATATATGAAGATTTTAGGAAAAAATCACATTGAAAATATTTCGTCGATGCGTTTCGAACCAGCCAGTGTGGTTCATCTCTAGGACAAGATAAAGAGACAAACCTCACAAGAAGGCTGAATAAGAAGGAAGGTCAACCTAATGGTTAGATGAAAATGGCTAAGTGATGAATTCACTACGTGATTTTGTGCCTAAGTGATGTAAGATTGCATTAGATCATATTCACTTAGTAAATAATCAATATGTATTTGTAAATTGCAAGTTTTTAGAGAAATAATTGAAGTATATGCATTTGTTTCAAGGAATGAATAATTGTAGTCTAGTTCCCACTTTGCATTTTTTGTAGACGTTCCATTTCAAGAGAAATTTTGTGTTTAACTTTGAAGTTTTCTTTCTTAAGTGGACTAAGAAAATACAACGATTCTATGTTTCTTACATGAGACAAAGATGTATATACTAATCCATGTCATTGTATCCCTGAAGGATCAAATGCAACATTGTCTAGTGTTAAGCCTTGTGACCATGCACACGCTAGTTGGTCTAGGAATTGTTTTCTGATTTTCAAATGCTCTATTTTTGCTAATATGGACACTGGATTTGTTGTTCGTAATATGGGAATCCAATCTTTACATATATGTTAGCTATATAGGAAATAAAATTTTTGTGCTTGTCATCATCCAACACTTGCATCATGGAATTTGATCCATATTACATCAAAATTATCTAATTTTGTATATTCTTTAATGATACCATCAACACCATTGACAAGACTATCTTGTGAGTCATAGTTTCCAACGTATATTTCAAATAGCATGTTCAATTTTAGGACAATTTGTGAAGGAAATGTTGCTATATGTGCATGAGAAGGTATGTTGCAGTGGTTTTCTTCTTCATAGTCAATTGCATCAATTACAATTTCATCACTAGGAAAAATAGACAACATTTTCTTGTTGTACAATGCGACATCCCTATTCCTAAAAAAAAGATAAGGGAAAGTAGGATCATTAGGAGAATTTCAAATACAATTTCTTTTGAGGTAATGAAAATCATCTTTTGTTTGATTATTTGTACGCATCCAATTAAGAAAGGCAATGAATTTTTCATTTGTTTGACACATTACAATGCGTAATTCATAGTACTTTACATGTTCTTTCTCAAAGTCAAATGTTATTGGTTTCTTTATTAATGTAGGTTGTTCAAATATTAGTTAATCATTTATAGGTTGTGATTGGTATAAGTCACCACAAAATATGATATCAATTTTTCCAAAGTATTTTGTTTGAATATGCTTAATATTCCTTACTCAATTGTCAATATGATATAGAAACCAACTACCAATCAAAGATACTTTATCAATGAGAACTACTCTCAATTCTTGGTAAAGTTTTGTTATGTTGTCTAAGACTTCCCTACTAAGTGGAATAAAACTATATTTGTTGAAAGGCAATAGCAATGCAAAATGAATTGTCACTCCCCCTGCATTATATGCAACTTTACCTGTATATGCTAATATCAATCCCTTTGGTTTTAAAGGACCTATATTGTAATGTTCATTGTAAATTTGCATGAGAATTTGGAATATGGCTTTGCTATAAATGTTTTTCCAATGCCAACTCCTCTAGTCAAGAATAAGTAGAGTGGTTTGTCTATGTTCTTTTGTTTTTTCATTGCAATGTCTTTGAGAATTGCTTGTTGTTCTCTATTAAGCATTCTCCTAATTTTGTAGTATTCTTCGTTGCTAAGAAAAAATGGATGTTATGTCACCTAAAAACCAATGTTAAGATGCATTTTTTTGTCATGGCATTGGAGAAGCTGCAAATCTTTACCCACGTCATACTTTTTATTAATATCAATGGATATTCGAGGTTTTCTTATTGTATCAGTAGAAGTTGTAGGACTGTTGTCAATTTCTTGAATTGCTTCTTCCAAATCACCCCATTTCTTGTTGATATTGTATGTGAATTTAGCTTTGTTGTTCTTTATTGTGTGCTTCTGTAAGATGTATGCACTTTTCCATGTTGGTAAGTCCTTCTTTAGTGCACTTTCACTATTTTGAAATGGGACATATAATGTAAGTTTTTCTTTGTAATAGTTTTCATAGTAAATATATTTTTTGCATTTGATGAATCGTATTACTCTTTGTTTTTTCCTTTTTGATATTTGTGTGCCATCTTTCTTATACTTTGATACGAATTCAACTAAACATACATGCTTAATAGCATGAGGCCTATTGATGTAGTAGTCAATGTTTGAATTGCACATAACATCTCCAGAGTTGTCAGGAATAAGTTTTAGAAGAATGGATGTTTTAAGTATAAATGTGCACTCATCTTCCGGTGTTGTGTTTATAAAGTTGCATTCTCTTGAACTGTGATTCAATGGTAGGGAGAGTGCTATGTGGACTGCTTGCTGAGCTAAAATTTGTTGAATATTAAGCAAGGCAATCCCTAGTAATCGTATCATTTGAATAGCATCGATTTTTCTCTTTTCATGTTCTTGTCGTATCTTTTTGAATGCATTTGTCATAGATTTGTAACGAAATGTTTGTAACTATACAATTTTCATGTGGATCTCCAAAGAGTAGTGTTGTGAAACTCATCTCTTCAGCATATTTGTCTTTGAATATGACAAGTGGTCATTGCCCTTCAGCTGGCGCTATTTCAATGATCTTGTCTTGCAAATTATGAATATGTTGTGAGCTTGTGAATCCATGTACCAAGGTCTCAGTTGGTATTTCGCTTGTTAAATTATTGTTTGTTCACTTTTACCATCACTGTCCTCATCCGCAGATGTATTATATTTATTATTAAATTCAAGCATATGATTCCAATTGCTATTCATGAAAATGTTTTCAACTTTATATAAATATCAAGAACATATTTCTTTAATTGCTTTCATGAGAATATGCACACAAACTTTCCCTATTTGATATGCATTCTTGTATTCTAATCGTATTCTTAATACAATAGCAATTATCATTGTATTGTTCATGAATTGTGGCAATGATTTTTGGACAATGTCCATGAGTACATGCACATTGATTATTGAACCAGTTAGGCCCATTTGTGATCACTTGTAGCCCCATTTCCTTATTTGTGCAAAATAAATTCTTAATGATACATGCCTCTTTTCTAATTCTGAACATGTTGCTACAATTCACAATGGCTTATTACGTCTTATTTGTTCAGGTGTTGCAAAGCGAGATAACTTTGCATTGTTAATTGCTCTTTTAGAAAATCTACAAATAATCTTGAGAGGCAATATGTTTCATTTTCCAGATATGTTTATGTACATTTTTTCTAATTCAAGTCCAATGCTTAACATGTTCCTTCCAAATTGCAATTTCTTAAATATTGGACATTTGGTTTTAAGTGTGTCTATAGTTTGTTTTTTGTAAATATATATGGGAGCACTCTTCCGTGAAAAACCATTTTTATTCCTTATTTTATTTCTACTATTTTGAATACTCTTTGCACTATATGTACGTATCATTTGTTTGAATTTGTGGAAGTTTATCCTATTTGTGGTGTTTTGATGCATTTCTACTATTTTAAGCTATAGATTGTATTGATTCCTATTTTGATTTGATAACAATGGTTCATAATGAATGTGTGATGTACTTGTTTGGAATGATAGTATGTTATATGTTTGATTGCAATTTGTTTTTGAAGAGTAGTAATTGACAATGATTTTAGTGGTAAATGATGATATTTGTATGTTTACATTGAATATGATTGATGTCCATGTTGGAAATAATACTGAGAGGGGTGGGAGGGGGGGTGTGAATCAATATTATCAAATCAATAACTTTTTCATTTCATACTCAGATTTATATATGCTACGTCCATGAAGGTAACTCGTTTGTACACGCAACTGTCTTTTAAAGCAACCATCGTATATCCAACAACGTTATGATTCAGTTAATTCATCATATGTTGATCTTTAATCAGTGCATCAGTACTTCATTAACCATATAAATAGTAATCATGTGTAGTAATAACAGAATAAACCATCACGCATAAGCAACACACACGAACACCAAGATTTAAGGTGGAAACCCAATGCAGAACAAAAATCGCCTGCTACTGTCTTATTTTAATATAAGAAAAACCTGTTTACAATCTTGTCCTGGTGCAAAATCATACCAGTACGCAGGCACCCACCTATAGAAGGCTATAACCTTCTCCCGTTCTCCAACTTCTATTGGAAGGGAGCTACAACCTCCTAGCTCTTGTATTAGCTAATATGTTTACTAGTATGTAGGCACCGACCTACAGAAGGCTCCAACCTTCACTCGTTTTCCAGCTGCTACTGGAAGGGAGCTCCAACCCCCTGGCTCTTATACTGGCCAATATGTTTAGCAATACACAAGCGCCGACCTATAGAAGGCTACGACCTTCTCTCTTCCTCCTGGGACCACGTTTCATAAATTTTCAAACTGGTTACTCCAGGAACACAACACCATAATGAAGGCCTTGTTTCATCAAATTTTCATACTAGACCCATTAGTAACATTGAAGCTCAAAATCAATCACCACTGAAATACAACCATCAAATGCATCTACATCAACCAATCACTGAAACTCAATCATCCATCTCTGAATCAACCACAACTGAATCAATTAATCACTGAAAACCCATCATCACTGAAGCAAATCACAATCAATCAATTTGAACATTTAGAACACTATCACCGGAACGCAAAGCAAAACCCAGAACTCTACATGAAGAACCAGAACCAACTGCAACTTCAAACATCATATTTCATATTGTATACACTACTTTGATGTGCCGAACCAGCATGTATACATGCTTTTAACAAAGTGAAGCAATGTACAAATCTGAAAATACTAACTTAAAACATCACAACTATTCTAGACTTCATTCTACCCAGATCAGTAAATTTACAGTGTAAATCATGCATTGGTATTTAGATCTAGACTATCCATGATCATACCACATAATGCTAATTCATTTCAGGTCTTATGATCCTGATCCATCATTAGATCTCATCCCTCATCAACCATTAAGGTTCATCCTTAGTTTAGATCAAGCAAAGCACCAGAATCCCATAACATGCATTTTTGCTTTTGATCTCACTCTTCATAAGATATTCATTACTTGCACACTAATTTATTTGATCTTTACCTCATATAGTTTTAGGTGTTTCTCAATACCTCAAACCAAAACCACTTAGGACCAATACCTCGAACCAAATACCTTAGACCAAATACCTTGGACCAAAACGTTGATTTCCCATCCCATACACACTTTTCCTTCTGTGAAAGTGCATGCATACATATACGCTCCTTTTTTTCTATTAACTTGTGTGTATACGCTACTTGGACAAAATTAACCAGCGTATACCTTTCTTTCTTCTATCTCTGGAGTCTAATCTGTAATCCTTTTCTATTAACCTGTTGCAATGTGAAATGTCATCTATGTGAGTTGCCATCAAGGGCAACACCTGTATCATAATGCCAACAATCCATTGGAAGAAAAACAATGTTCCTTCAACTCTTCCTTTTTCATATGACATTGACATATTAATAAGGTATTGTTGCCAGCCTACAACCATTGTTTGACTTTGTATAGTTTCATTTGTTGAGTGTTTTTCTAGGCAATGTAATGCGTCTTCATTCCTAGCTTTCAGTGCATTGCAGAAAAATTGGACAATATAGAGCCTCAAAGATTGTCCATCAAATTTAGGTGCTATTAAATGACAAATTACAGTGAACATGCTATTGGGACATTTGGACATAGTTGTTCTTTCTTTATCCAGTCCATGAATTTTCATTTCATGAACAATGGATTCGTAAGGATTTTCAAGATATTTACAAAGACGTGACAAGTAATAATTGGAGACAGATTCACATCTAGGAAAACTTTTGTGTAATAGAGGCTCAAAATGTCCATTAACAAGGTCTGTATCATGAAACAAAATATTTAGTAGAATTGTATCTATATCATGATTGAACAGCAAATATCTTGCTTTCATTGTTAGTGACCAAACTCCAATTAGTATGTTCAACCACTTAAATAGCCCATCTTATGCAAAATGTGTCTCCCCATAGGCCTCTTTCAGATTCAAAATTACTATTTGAAGCAAATAATCACATTTGATGAAGGTATGTGTCAACTTCATCAATCCCATGAAGCTGATATAACATATCAGGATCTAGTTCAAATTGGTATGATTCTTTTGCCTCTATGTCATTGCAATGTCAACAGATCATAAAATGGTATATTATTCCATTTCATAGTTCAATGGACGAGTAACGGAAGTGAAAAAGCACTTCAAATGCATTGAACAAACAATCTCCAGGAGTATATGAAAATCATTGTAGTCTGAAGAGAGTATAGATGGTTAAGATGTCATCAATATTAACATCTATGCGATATTTTTTTGTTGAATGGTACTTTTCAACGTCCAAGATTTCAACAATTTTTATATGTAATTATTCTTGAGATTCATATTATGATTTGTTTACTAAGTGCTATGTATGTCAGATTGGTTTTGCTAAAAGATGAGAGAGTTCAACTCTTTTTTGTTTTATCAAAGATATGTCTTTGATAATGTTTACTAGCATACAAGACTAATTGAAGTTTGATATTGTCTATTTGATTTGGAATAGTAAAAAAAGGGATGCAACCTTGCAATTGACTAGCTCCTATTTTGTATTTCTTTGTATTTTAAAAGTGTCACTGCAAAACAAACGACATGTGACATTGATAATTATTTGTGAACATATGAACTTCACATAGAAGGTATGTACTAGCTACAAATAATTCACATTTATATCCAACACAAAGTATGAAAGAAACATTGTTTGTGTTTTGATTAGTAAAACGTACCACATGTTAATTTTTGGCATAAAATATGTACTATTTTTGCTACAAAAGTGATTTTAAAATTCCTTTATGTAAATTGCACCTTTACAATTTACCATATAACAAAATTAATGACATTACTTCTAAAAAATGCACTTGTAATTAGTTTAGCTTAACTTATTGACAATGCATTTATAAATGCCTTAGCATAGGAGCCTTCGAATGTGTATCTATGTTCACATATCAAATCTCACACATACATTATGGAGACAATATACATATCAACATATTATATTTTGTAATATACATATTAGACATATAAGTGGCCATAATTTATTATTTGGAATCTGAAATGTTGATATATTTCTAAATAATTTTGCTAATCAAACTTAGTAGAACATGGAATTCGTCTCAACTGTAAGTTGTGACACTAAATACAAACATATTGAATCAACTGAAGAGAATGTCGCGGCAACAATAGAAAAATGCATAACATAATAACTGTAAAGGTAGATGTTTTTGTTGTAGGAAGAGAAACATGATATCACAGATAAATTGATATATTGAATTTTATACATGCAATACTTTATAGCACATGTTTTTTCAATGCAAATATGGAAAATTGTACATGAAAGTAAGTAGATAATGTTGTTAATGCATGGATAAGCCTCATATAAGATATGGGTGGTCAAAAAGTAAGATGATAATGTCATGATGCAATAACATAATAACAATGATGAGGCAAAAACATGGTTCACACACATAATATTGGTTTAGGGATAATATCTTTGGAATAAATGTAAAGTAAAATGTTATTGATTTACAATGATTAATGGTAGTAGGTCACTAAAGCTATTTCCCTTCCCAAGTTTGTTATGGAAGGACAATTAGCATGTTAAGAAGGAAAACCATCACCCTATCAAGGGTAATGGAAACAACAAGTCTTAAATAATTGAACATATATTCTTGTAAATAAAATCAAATACAATGGAGAATTCTTCACTTTCTTACCTAAGTAGTAATATTGAAATGGAAATTCTTCTTTCCCATCTGCTTATAATTTTTTACTATCAAAATCAATCTTTCATATCCCTAGAAATCCTTAGATAAAACAGGAGAGTTGATTCCTTTTTTTAAACAAAAAATGTCCATATTTTCACGTGCAACACAATAATCGCTTTAAGCCACTCATGGAATGAAGTATTCCCAAATAACATAAGGGTAAACCTTACTATAACAAATCATCCACTCCCTAGAAATCCTTCGTTAAAACAGGAGAATTGATCCATTTTTTTATAATGAAAATTCTCCATATTTTCATGTGCAAGACAACAATGGCTTTAAGCCACTCATGGAATGAAGTATTCTCGAATAACATAAGGGTCAACCTTATTATAACAAAGCATTCATCCCCTATGCAAGCGTGAACTTTATTGTAACAAAGTATGTATCCCCAAAGCATTATGTTTAGCAACTTCTATAAGCCTAAAATTTTATTGCTATCAATGACTATGCCAAAAGATGACAATTTACTATTGCGTCTACATGCCAATCTAATATCTACTGATTTCAGAATGAGAAGAAAGTTTTAAGTTATTATTTATGAAAGATGGAAGGTTTAAAAAAAGGTGATTGTTGTCAACCTTACTATGACAAATCATCCACTCCCTAGAAATCCTTAGTTAAAAAAGCTAATTGATTCATTTTTTTTATAACGTGAAATCTCCATATTTTCATGTGCAAGACAACAATGGCTTTAAGCCAATCATGGAATTAAGTATTCTCGAATAACATAAGGGCCAACCTTACTATAACAAAGCATCCACCCCCTATGAAAGGGTGAAATTTACTGTAACAAAGTATGTAGCCCCAAAGCATTATGTTTAGCAACTTCTATAAGTCTAAAAGTTTATTGTTATCAATGACTATGCAAAGAGACGAAAAAATTACTATTGCATCTACACGCCAATCTAATATCTATTGATTTCAGAATGAGAAGAAAGTTTTAAGTTAATATTTATGAAAGATAGAAGATTTAAAAAAAGGTAATTGTTGTTAGTGAAGAAGTCTTTGAGCATAGTAAAGATGGGATGAGATTATTGGACAAATACATATAAAAATACAAGAAAAATAGAACATTCAATGCAAATACTGGGACGTCACCAAATCTATTTCCCTTGGAGCATTATGCACAAGGAAGATGCAATGCAAATATTGGGACGTTACCAAAGCTATTGTCCTTCTCAAGTTTTTTATTGCAGGACAATTGACATGTTAAGAAGAAAAACCATCACCCTATCAAGAGTAATGGAAACAAAAAGTCTTAAGTAATTGAACATAGATTCTTGTAAATAAAATGAAATACAATGGGAAATTCTTTGCTCTCTTAACTAAGAATTAATAGTGATATGGGAATTTAACTTCTTTTCCATTTCCTTAGAAATCTTTACTATCAAAATCAGTTTTTCACATTCCTAGAAACCCTTAGTTAAAACATGACAATTGATTTGTTTCTCTCTAAGCAAAAATCTTCATATTTCCATGTGCAAGATAGCAATGGCTTTAAGCCACTCATCGAATGAATTATTCACCAGCAAACCTTACTATAACAAAATATTCACCCCTTGTGCAACGATCAACTTTACTGTAACAAAGTATGTAACCCCAAAGCATTATGTTTAACAACTTTTATAAGCCTAAAATTTTATTGTCATCAATGACTATGCCCAGAGATGACAAATCACTATGACTAAAATAGGTCAATATAATATCTATTGATTCTATCATCATACTTCGTAAAATATTTCCCTTAGATGATATTTCGTGACAAGGCAAATTTTTTATTTAAACCACACAAATAATTGTGTTCTATGCTGACCTTTGACACTCACTTATTGTTCTTTGCATATCAACAAAGATATTGTACACAACAACAACATTTTCACCAATTGAAGTTGCATCCAATCCACCTGCTACGAGGTCTACATTTAAAGTATTCACCACTTGTTTTCTTTTCTGCTTTATCTCCACAATCTAGTCCGTTATTATCAGCCTCTTCTTCTTCCATGAGTTGTTGTAGCGACTTTGAGGGTTTCACAATAGCACAATCCATCATTCCAAATTATTCAAAATTTCATAACATAGCTTTTTAATAGATTCCACTCAATGTAGAAGATGACACATGACTTCATTAAACCATCAAGAAAAACAAGAATTTAACTATTTAAATAATCTAGTTGATTAAAGACTTTTGACTATCAATTACAGAAATTAATATCAGAAGTAGAACTGTAAAAACTAATCTCATCAGCTAAGACAATTCAAATTTCAAAAAATTAAACATTGTATTTCCTATTGTATCCTCTATGAATTGACCAAAAAGTGCATATGCACCCCGAAAATCTACTCCTAGGTTACAATTCTTCAAATTTGCACATAGTTTTGACAGTCTATGAGCTAGTAGTTGAAAGTGCTCACTACAAGCTTCTTGTGCTCTAAACTCTGTCTAAACCCTTAGTTGTCTGACAAATGTACTTCTCAGTTGTGAAATTCGAGGCATTTCATAAAAATGTGTGAAAGTTGTTAGCAAATCAAATGAGAGATAGTTTTGAATAAAATAATTGTAGTAGAATAGGAATTTTTTTCTATAGTTTTACTTTGGAAAATCTAAAAATATATAAGAGGTTTGACTAAATTAAAAAAAGGTTAGCGATGTGCTGATTGCAATATCCCAACATGGTGACATGCATAATAAATAACAACGCTAATGGCACACATGATGTAATGTATAATTTGAAAAGTCACCTAGTGCATATTACAAATTGACATTAGAGCAAGTTTGTAATCTTCAAAGTCTTACACATTCATGGATTAAGCACTACAAATGTCATCATGGAATTAAAGAAACTTCTGGGTATACGGGCGATAAGATTAAATTAATACTGGAGAATAAATCATTATTAAATCAAAAATTTCCGCCTAATGTTGTCCTTTCCTCGTGAGTCATATCTTTGCACTTTAGGCATCTATTTGTTTCAGTTGTTAACTAGATAGATTTTGTCAGGGGTAGATATCTCTCAAGTATGTAGCTTGAAAAAGCTTGAAATACTATGATGTGGTGAATTAAAACTTCTTATAAGATTCATCTATATAAATAATATTGCAAAATTAGATTTGTATGTATATTTCAATAATATAGTCATCATCAAGACTATTTCAAAATATATTGAGACTATTATTTTGAAATTTATATATCCATTACCAATTTATATTTATAGAAGTAAAAACTAAAGAGGTTTACTCAATTGTCAACTTCATTTAGTCCAACCATAATTGAAATTGAAATTAAAATATTTATTTCAATTTTAAGAATTATTGTTCTATGTTTAAAGTATTGGTCTTATCTTTTAGAAGCAGATCACTTTGTTTAATTGGTTACTTTAAAATATCATCATTGGTTCTTAGGTAGGTAATTGATATTACTAACTTCCAATTTTCCTTCTATCTGTTGGCCTCATATTTTAGTTAAGAATGATAGTTCTTCTAATGTTTATCTTCTATTTGCAAGTTCTTGGATTTAATTATGAGCTTTCAAGGAATAGTTTAGAGAGGATTCTTTTCCTTGCTTTTTTGTAACTTGTGGTTCATAGTCTTCCCTTTTTGATAGGCTTAGTTTTTGAGGAAATACAAATTTCAATTAAAAATAAAAACAAATTTGATATATTCTTGATAATATTTTGTTAAAAAAAAACAAATTCAATGAGGAAAAAACAAATATAAATACATATAAATAAAAAAAAAAAAAAAAAAAAAAAAAAAAACAAAAAAAAAAAACAAAAAAACTATTACACAAATTATGACTAACGAAATTTAAAACAAAATTTCCATAAAACAAGATATTTTAAAGACGAAATACTTATTAATATTGCGTTATTATTATATGATCAACTTTAGAAACCATTAAAAACTAATTAACCAATTTTATAAATGACTTGAAAGCTAAGAAAGACCTGTGATATCCACACGTTATAAAGAGTGAAAGCTCTTTTCCCAAAAACAAGATATTTTAAACACCAAATACCTTGTAATATTGCGTTATTACTTTACGATCAACTCTAGAAACTATTAAAAACTAGTTAGGCAATTTTATAAATGATTTAAATCTAAGGAAGCCCTGTGTTAAGCCAAACTTTGAAAATAAAGAGTAAACTATTTTTTTAATGGATAATTTAACTTCGCGTATAATCGAATACTTTTCTTTTTTTAAGCTAAGAATAAAGATAAATATAATTTATTAAAAAAATTAAATATTTCAGTAAAGAAATATATTCTTTAAAAAAAAAAATAAATAATATATATAATATAAAAATAAATTATAAAAAGGCTACCATGTGAAATTTAAAAATATTTTTGACAAAAGCTTGAAAATAAAAAAACGTAGTTAAAAATAAAGAAATAAAGTATAATAACTAATAAAAAATATAATAATAAACTAAAAACAAAAGCTTAAAACACAATTCTCCAACACTCCCATTCATAAAAGACTATACATAAAGGAAGACAATGGGTCAACAAAATAATAGTATATGATAAAGTTTTGAATACAATTTCTTTTAATTAATAAACATGTTTATAAAAACCTGTAAAAATCAAAATTTTATTTGTTATAGAGTTAAATAAACAATAACAAACACTAAAGTGTTAAAATATAAAATATAAAGTAAAAATTTTATTAAATTAAATTATTTTATATTATATATTTGTTAATTTATAAATTATTATTGGTTATTTAAATAGTAGGTAACATATTTGAATTTTTGTTAGAAATAAATTTTTTTTATAAATTTGTTTTGGGTAGTTCAATTGGAAAATGGTTGCGGAAATGAAGTCTCATTGAACTAGAAGTCTTGGGTTCAAATATTGTGCTATGGCTTGATTGGGGTAAGAAGATGGACATGTAGTCCTACAAAGCTTACAAAAAAAATTCTCTTTATAATTTTTAATGAGATTATTGAATGTAATACCCAACTTTTAATTTTAAAGATATGTGTGTATTATATAAGTGTGGGTTCTATTATAAATGAATTGAATTTGTAACACTACCTATAAATATTATCTTGATATGAATGAATTGAATAGTAAACATTTAAAAAGTAAATGAATATAAAGGATGTACTCTCATATATCACTGAGTGTTAAGCCTTTCGTTTTGTTACCCATTTGAGTGTGCTAGTGGGAACTTATGGCACATTTATCTCTACATTAAATCTGTACTATTGTTGAATTTTGAGTTCTTAATGTTCCTTCAATTTTCTTTATCATTAGGTCGACATATGACACAATAATTCATGGTCTTATTCCCTATAATTAGATTTATCAAATGCTTCTTTGTTGGGAACTTGAACTGGATCAACAAGAAGCACATAATTAACCACATGAGCATATGGATTATACCTCATCAATGTCTTCAATTTGTGAACATGCAAATGTTGTGGCTTTCTGACTTGATATTGACATTGTCCTTCACTTTCCTTATAGGTTTGTTTGACATTAAGCTGAAATGTACAACCACCATCAATTAAGTTTTTCTTTGTCAAATTCTATCGAATGGCATTTAGTTTTGTTTTGATAATGCCATCCTCTAAATCAGCTCCTGGTGTAATGATTTCTCTGTTTTCTTTTGAAGTTTCACTAGGTTCTTGACTGCTAGTAATGACTACTTGAAAATCTTCAACTTTACTTTTCTTCGTCATAATATTCTCAACAGATTTATTTTTTGGCGTTGTTACTTTTGGTATTTTACGGCTTTTCTCAGTTCCAATGTCATCTTCAGTAACAACAACATATGCTTCACTGTCAGTTTCATCTTAATTGCCATCAAAAGTAACTTGTTTACCCTTGCTAGATTTGTCTGCTAGAGGCCTTTTTTTCTAATCCTTTGGATGTAGTTTTGTAGCATCATCAATTACTACATTTTGCCTATTTTCCATATGTTCTTTTGACATTGAGTAAAAACCACTGACAACTTTCATGATATCATGCTCTATGAAATGAATGCCTCCCAACCTAATTGAACAACTTTCAACAAAATTCTGTCACATAAAATATCATATGTCAATAAAAACAAAATTAAAAAATATAGCGAGACACTTTCAAGAAAACAAAATACAAATATAAGTGACAATACTTACGATGTTTTGTTTCATCTCATTTACGATTTGTTTACACAACTTTGTAGATACCTCTCTCGTGTCATACAATGAATATGTTAGTTGATATTTAATCCTTTCATGTGACTTGGGAGCTTTTGTAAGTATGTAAACAACTTCAGTGTCTGGTACCGAACACATATTTATGACTCTTCCCATTAGCTCAAAATTTCCATTTTCATTCGGTATATCAATATATAGAAATATATTCACACTTTGACTTTCTTTTTCTTTCGCATACCATATTCTTGATGGGAATTTCACCTCTTTTGAATTCTTTCGGTCTGAAATCATCTTCTTATCATTTGAGGCACTTGAAAGATTTGTAGCCATGAGTTCAGGTGGAGTTCGTTCACCAATGTTTTTTGAAGATGCACCTTTAAGTGTCTTTGGTCTAGACATATTCACAGAAACCTTCTTTGATGCCATTTTCCTGAAAAATATAAACACAATTTAGTAAACAACGAAAACATATTAACTTAAATCCACAATGAAAATATATCCTAAATTTTTAATTTGTATCATCA
>APFE030705700.1:0-15380 GCA_000404065.3 Pinus taeda | reverse complement strand
CAAGGAAATTCAATTTATATGGTGAGTTGCAAGTTATAAGGTGAATTGTAAGTGTCTCAGTAAGCAATAAATAAAGTTGCAATCAACTGATAGATATTATTTATTTCTTATCAAAGTAAATTTTCTCCACAAGTACATATCTTTTTTAGAAATTTTGGAGTCCTTTAACTCAATGCATAGTCTCTGACACAACCTAATACTTCCAAGAACTCCTCATCCAACTTAGATGTTGCCAAGGAAATCCAATCACTATCCCCGTAATCCACCTCATCCAAGGAATCCATATTTTACTCTTGTCCATGCCTCTTTTATATGTGATGGCAACCACTTAGGGTTCAATTTGGCCTTGACCCTTTAAAAACCTCGATCTTAAATTGTGATTCTCCCTTTTGATCCCTAGGGACTAAAACTGTTGAAACCCATGATTATATTGGGAAGAGCACTCCTTTTGAGAATAAGCCTCAAAATCTCTTCTAATATAGGAGATACCTTACTTGTAATGAGGTTTTCACTTTAGAACACTTTGAAATGGAAAAAGGTTTCACAGCAAGAGATTTCTCAGAGAAGTTTCGTTCTTATGACCTCAACCTCTAGTGTTGCATAGTGAACGCCCTATTTCAGTCATACCCACTATTTGTCGATGTGAGATCCCTCTCACCACTAGAGCACTCGTCCATCAAAAGAAACAATTCTATGGTGAAAACACAGAATGAAAGTATTGGCATCTATATAATAAAACCCTTGCCTAGATCTGGTTCCCACAAGCCATAGGGTTCCTACAAGCTATAGAAGGGCCAAAAATCATGGCCCTAAAAGCTATCTTTAGCAAAACCCTTGTCTTTCATAAAATTGGTTAAATAGTGTCAAATGGAGACATGAGAAATAAATTTCATTGATTTTTATATTTCAAATTGCTTCTTGTTAACTAATTCTATTGGCCATTGGATTTTAGATTCACCAAACACAAGTTTTCTTTTAATGTCCATTTTAGCGCCATATATCCTCTAATAAGTTGAGCATGCTTTGAGAAAATATGAAAATGGAGATAACATTTGACTATGGTTGACCATGTTGACTATGGTTTAGCATGGCTGACTAACATTAACCATGGCTGACTATGGAAAACTGTGTTAATGATGGATGTATAAGAATAACCTCGGTTGCCTATTTATGACCATGGTAGATAGCGTTTGACTATAGTTGATATAGATGACCATAATTGAAAGTATCATGTTTCACAATGAAATGATGGTGAAATTATTTTTTGTTCTAACATTAAGATATGCTTGTCACAATATGATATTGGATTATGTTCATCACATTAACACATTATAATGTAAAAATATGTTCAATGCACATCATATTACAAGATAGAACTATGGTTATCACATTATAACATGTAACAATAATAGCTCATAACAAATTAACATAATTTCAGAAGAAGAAGTCTTCCCATGGTGTGGAAGAAATCTAATGAGCTCTCTATCACATGTTGTAGATGAATGACATGGTAGAATACTTTAGAGAACAACTTCCAATATTACATTCATAGTAAATAACTAAACCTAGATGGACCTCATTGCATTAAATCACCAATTATCTATGGAAATGTTAGTAGCACCGACCAATTGTCTTTTGATCGACACATGATGAAAGCTTGATTGTTTGTCACAATGAAAGAAATGTTTAATAGACCTGTCACAATTTTGAACTGGCACTTTGTAAGAAATTATTAGCCCAAGTAATAACATAGTGATCTCTAATTTTAATATATATTTAGGCTTACATGCTCTACAATTTTCATCCCATTTCCTATCATCGTTTTTATAATTGAAACCACTAAGATAACTATCCTATAGGTCTGAAACAAGCATAAAATTGTCATTGACAATCAATGCCGTTAGAATATGTTAGCACACTCAATGTACAACAATGTATCATTCATAGTTACAGTATTCAAGTATTATAAATGAAGTCAAATGTAACCTTCTTTACACCATTTATGTATTATAAATGTAAGTCAAAAGTAATGATCGTGAGGAGGAATAAAGGCCTATATATAATAAGTACGAGAAAAAAATGCCTATATACATTACTGAATTTTTTTTCACGATGCTTTTATCAAGAAAAAGCTTATATACATAATTCAAGTTTTCTCCAACAACAACTTTGATCATTTGTAAAATCCACAAGAAGTTTGAACAACTTATTTTATCTTTATTGCAAAACATGTTCTAGAATACTCTATTTTTGTTTCCACCTTCCATGTTATCAAGTATGTCTATCAAGCTACTTGGAAAATGCCAACCCTTGATAACTTGTTGTAGGACTCATAAGGGGCATGAGACAAACTTGTTCAAATGAATACCTTAAAGAGTTCAAAGCTCCATGCCCTTGCTATATAAATCAAAGAACTGAGGACTCAAGAGCATCTAATAGCATGCAAAAGCAACATAATAGAGAGAGAAAAAAAAAGACAAATCAAAATCTACTCTTAATGCCCTTCATTCAAAAGCAAGAATTCAATCAAATGTGCCTATTATAAAAGGCCCCTCTAGGATGAGAAATCATGCATGAAGATGAAGATTGATTATATCAATCATCTTCTTAAGAAAAATAATATCGATGTGTTTGACTATGTAGAAGAATTAATTTGTTAAGCCATCCTGAAAGGTTTAGGAACAAAAGGAAAGAAGGATCAACCTTAATATCTTGTAGTACTTGCTTCTAAGTCCTCATCATGTGTATTTGAGCAAGTGTTTCTCACAATATAGGGATATACCAAGTGTTTCTCAAGCCCTATGCCAAATAAATCACTTTGATTTGGCTCTTGGGGGAAGGCCCCCAAGATCTAAAAAATTGAAATGCCAAGAGAAAAAGAGAAGAATGCCCAATAAACAAAACGACAAAGAATTTTTTTTATTAAAACATAGAATAATTGTAAAAGCTACATTGTGGCAAACGAACTATCCTTTTACAAAATGCGACTTGTTACTTATAGTGTTTTTAAGTTACAATACCACGGGTCAATTTCATGGTTGAATGAATACCATAGGTCAATGTCACAATACCATGGGAAAATACCATGGGTGTATGTCACTTACAATACCATGGGTGGATAAATACGATGGGTGGATGCCACTTACAATAACATGGGTAAATTCCATGGGTGGATGAATACCATGGGTTGATGCCATTTTCCATTTGGATCATTCCTCCTTCCTTAAGAAGCAATGGTCCCCATTGCATGAAGTTCCCTCCTGCAAAACCTTTGTTGAATATGAAGAGCCACTGAAGAGAAGGATTTTATGTGGTTAACCCATAACCATGATGAACGAAGATCCGAGGATAGAGATACCCTATAATGTTAGTGACCAACTGTGATACTAATAGTGTGTGGCCTAGCAAATGGACTTCAATGTAGTATGGGTTTGTGGATGACCCATAACCATGATGAACGAAGATCCGAGGAGAGAGATACTTTGTAATGTTTGTGACCAACTGTGTCACTGACAGTGTGCGGCCTAACAAATGGACTTCGATAAAACGTGGGTTTGTGGATGACCCATAACCATGACAAACGAAGATTCGAGGATAGAGATACACTGTAATTCTTGTGACCAACTGTGATACTAACAGTGGGCGACCTAGCAAATGGATTTCGATGACAAGGATTTTGTGCGGTTGACCCACAAAAATCCTGATGTTGGTTGTTGATGAAGTAGCAGGTGCCTACATAGCCTGGGGTGGGAGGGCACCTGTAAGGTCCTCTGGTGTGCGGTGCAGTGGGGCTCCGGGCGACTGGGCACACGCACACGATGGGTGGTAATGCACGACCGAACGACGATTGAACAGAAGGATATGCGACATTACTTGTGCGAAGATATGTGATGTTATGAAGAGCGTTGGTGTATATATAACGCACAGAGGGTGGAGCGACTTGTATGTAGGCCGACCTACAAACGACGATGCATGTGGTTGATGGTTGGGGTGTTGGGTGAGTTGGCTGGGCAGCGAGACTCCACCCACACTTGGATATATATGGATGGTGCGTTGCTCTCATTTGGACATTCGACAACGCATTTGATCATTTCTTCTTCGCTCTTGGAGAGAGGTTTAGTGTGCAGTTCTAGAGGAGAGATGAGCGCATAGCTCATGCGCTCTCCTTAGTGGAACGCACTTGTGGATATCGCTCACGGTTAGAGGCAAAGGCATTGGGCAAGGTGTGCCGGGGGTGATCGTGCTGTTGTGCGACGACTTGGCGTGGGCATCTTGGTGACTCGGGTGAGCGCCCGCCCATCGTGCAAGTGTGCACGAAGACTTGTTGGAGTGTTGGGTTGTGAACGGAGGTGTGTCTCGGTTGGAGGCCTGTGTGTGGCGACTTGGAGGTGCACCCGAGTTAGGCAAACGACACGACGGTGCGATGAGGTGAACGAATGTTTGGTTTGTCGTGCGGCGACCATGCAGAGGTGCCGACGAGCTGGGCAACCGAGTTTGCCGATGTTGTATATTTGACTTGTGCATTGTAAAAATGAAAGATTGTATAATATATTGTTGGGCAGACTCATATTGCAGGGAGTTGCCCCTCCCTTTATACTGTTGCAATTGTTGTTCTCTTTTATAATTGCTGATGATAATGAATGTGTATGCGTGTTCATTGGTATGAAGGATAACATAATAATACTTGGTTGAGAATCACAAACTAAGTAGGAGAAAGTGAATTAGGTGTAGTCCATGTGCACGAGTATTGTTAAAAAGAAAGTGTTCGGTGGTGCCGCACCTTGCCGGCACGGTTGAAAGACCACCATAGGCTTGGGGGCGTGACAGTTGGTATCAGAGCTGATATCTGGGTTGACGAAGAAGTGTTGATCCCACCACACTACCGTGAGTTGGTATCAGAGCATCGGGTTTGAGCAGGGTTGCTCGTGACGATGCGATAGTGGAGGCAGGTACTTGCAGGTGAAGGAAGCTAGTTTCACACAAGTGGAACAAGGGCCGATTCATGGTTGCAGGATGCTTGGTGAAGCTGGTAAAGGTTGGAACCCGGTGTCATACTATAGGGAAGGCGGTACTACGTGCTAGTCATATGATTTGGGCACTTGTCAGGTGGGCAAGTGGGACTGCGTGTGGGCAGGTATTCACGGTTTGGGCGTCTGTGGACCAAACGAAGTGCGAACCGGGGAAGACGTGTGACAAGGCACGGAAGGTTTGGAGGAATGTGAAGGGAAGCTCTTCTTACCTTATACAGGTTGAAGCGGATGAAAAAGGAGAATCCCCGGATTCGAGAGAAGCTTGCAGTCTTGGAGAAGAATGTTGAAGATGAGCTTCTTCAACTTGGTTGGACAATGGAGCAAGATGAAGTTGCAGATTGTGCAAACGAGGAAGAGGAAGTTGTGATAGGTGAAGATGTTGCAAACATGATCATGATGGAGGATGAGCTTGAGATTGATCAAGTTGGACCAGGATCGTGCAATTCGCAGACATGTATGGATGAGGGTACTCTCATGGAGGAACCTCATGATGATGATGATGATGTAAGTATTGTTGATACATGTGTTTCATTTGAGAATTTGGGAGATGGAACGTATGCAGGGAAGGGCAAAGCCAGTTTGTTGATGCTAAGGAGCATCTTACCATGGATGTCTATGATGAGACCTTGTATGGAGAAGCAAGGATTGTTGATTGTTGATTGTTGCAGGACTTGTTGGGGTTGTTTGTGACCTTGTGGTAGAAGGTACAAAGGCCCGTGACAAGGGTGGAACTTGATGATCGTTGTGGAGGAATGGATTATGCTTTAGCCACATGGCTAAGTGCCCAGCATGACTCATGGACAGATTGGAGGGCAGACACTTGAGTTGCTTGGGTGGACTTCTCATGGCCGAGACCAAGAGCAAGTCTTGGTGGAACCTTTGGTGGAGGAGTTATGATGGAGAGACTCATGTGATGATGATATGGTTGGGTGACCGAGTTCACTAAAACGAAGATTACATACTTGGATGAGGATGACCGATTGTTGTGATGGGTCTACTTGGTTAGACTACATGGCAACTTAGTCATGGACATCGGGTTGGAGACATGGAGCATGGCAATCTTATGCAGGGACATTATGTGGGAGCACTTGTAGAGGTGTCACTTATGGGCATCCAATGAGGAGTGCCAAAACAGGGATGTTGTGCAGATGGATTTGCTGGTGTGACATGGAGACTTATTACTTATGAGCCGATGGAGAGGTTCTGCACTCTTGTACAACAAGGCCATGGACTTGGATGGAGTTGTGAGCAGACTATGGGGCATTCTTACTACATGGAGAGCTGAGGCATCTTGCAGAGACCTTTGGGCCGAGACTTGTATGCTTGCTAGAGTGTTGGTTGGGGATGACTTATGGAGCTCATGATGACATGAGATTGTTGTGACTTTTGGGGACTTCATATATGGTGGACTTGGAGGATCTCATGCATTGAGGAGCCGAGGTCAGAGACTTTGATGCAGGATGGGGTGCATACTTTCAAGTACATGCATGGGACATGGCTTGAAAGAGTGACTTGATGTGGAGGATCGCTATGAGACACTTTGGAGTGATGGAGTTACGATGATGATGATGTCTTGGTGGCAACACTTGGGCATGGGTTGAGCCGAGACTCAACTACTTTTACACATGGGAGTTGATTGATTTATGATCATGGGCAGCACATGGATAGATGAGGCAGGTGTATACTTGTTTCTATGGCAGACTTGAGGGGATGAAACATTGCAGATGTGATGGAGGTAGCTTCATGGACATGGATGTGGCACACCGAGAGTTGGAGTTTGATGAGATGGTCTCTTCATATTGGGGAGGCACACATATGGATGATGTTGGGATAGATGTGACTGATTTCATGCAGCACATTGGCACCAAATAAACAAAACGACAAAGAATTTATTTATTAAAATGGAGAATAACTGTATAAGCTATATTGTGGCAAACAAATTGTCCTTTTACAAAATGTGACTTGTTACTTACAATATTTTTCAGTTACAATACCACGGATCAATTCCATGGTGGAATGAATACCATGGGTCAATGTCACAATACCATGTGGAATGAATCCATGGTTGGATGTCACTTACAATACCATGCGTGGATGTCACTTACAATACCATGGATTGGTACCTTTTTCCATTCGGATCACACTTTGACTCAAAAAACAAGTTAAGTATACCCCAAAATATGTAGTCAATCTCTAAAATCATGAATAAAATTATTGTTATTATTTGAAAAATTGATTACCACTCTAGTTTGCATCACTTTTCCAACTTCATTCCAACTCTTCATTTCAAATACTTCCCTAGAAACCTTCAATATCCTTAATCATTCAACAAATGCAAATTTTAACTTTTAAAATACCCTTCGTTTCTAATTTAATTATTTACCTTCTAATAAAATATTCCACAAAACATTCCACAAATGAATAAAAAACCAAATTCACGTCCACCTTGAAAATAACTTTTATTTTTTAATTTAATTATTTACCTTCTAATAAATTATTCACAAAACATTCCACAAAAGAATAAAAAAACCAATATCCATGTCAACCTTGAAAATGGAAATAGATTCCATGCAAGGAAACTAATCAACTTAACCACAAATAACTCTCCACAAAGCGCAAAAAACTTGCATGCATGCAAGGAAAGTGATAACTTCACCACAAATAACTCTAAATACAAAGCACGTTTCTCTATAAACCTTTCAACGTTGAAAAGATAAACGACTTAACGCGCAAAGAGGTTAACCAATTTCTTTCTTAATCACAGCCACCGTAAGAACTAAGTCACAACTGTTACATATGGAAAGTTCAAAATCACATCAAAATTTTCTAAATTCTACTCCAGGATGTTCAAAACCATTTCTTATGAATCATATCAAAATTTTCTAAATTCTACCCTACCTAATATTTAAGTCCAGCATCTTAAAAAACATTACTCATGAATCTCCAGGGATTTCTGTTCTTCAATCTTGAAGTCTCTCAAATATTTAAGTCCAGCATCTTAAAAAACATTACTCATGAATCTCCAGGGATTTCTGTTCTTCAATCTTGAAGTCTCTCAACTGTCACAAAACTTTAAAGAAAATTTTGAAATCTAATGTCCTCAAAACCTAAAAAACATAGACCATTTAATGCTCAACAGGTCGAAAGCTTGGAACATTTAATCTGCCCCTTCATCTTGAGCTTTGACAAAAGCTTCTTCCTCAACTTTACGACCAGCAACACTTTCTGTCTCACCATAGACCGGTAAATGGGCTTCAGAATTTCCATCCTCTGTAACTTGGGCATGGGCAGCATCTCCTTTATGTAACTTGTGGCGTTTCTTGGATAGCATATCTCTTTCTTCCTTCACTGAATCATCTTTTCTTTTTCCAAGAACATTGTTTTTACCAGTCTCTTCTGTCTCCTGCTCCTTTGTCTTTGCCATTCCTAACATGGACAGGTGTTTTTTCCCTGACATATGCAGTTCATGAAGATTTTGTAGGCTTCCACAGTTAACCCCACAAAGAGAACACCACCCCAACAGTCCTTGTGGCTGCTTTTTCTGTGACTTTACTACATCTTCTGAACCCTTTTCCTTCAACTTTTTTAACCTGGACTGGTGCTTCTTCCCAAGCACATGTTGTTTGTGAAGAACTTCCTTTGTGCTACAGGTAACATCACAGAGTGAGCACCACCCAGGGATCTTTGGAGTCTTAGCATCCATATCTTTGATGCCTGGGATCTCCCTATGTGCCCTGTTGTTAGACTTTGGTTGCAATCCAGAATCAGAGTTCTTACCCAACCTCAACGTGAAAATCTGAAAAGCATACCCAATGTTAGTAATAAAAATAGTATGCTCTATAATTTCCAATATGAAGATCAAACTCTCTGCATTTTCCCAACCTCAGAAAGACAGCAGAGAGATTGTTTTAATGCCTAGTCAATGTGGTATTGCTCTCAACAGCGATAAAGGCTCCCACAATATCAAACATTGCTCAATTAATAAACAAAAGGAATGGACAAATTACTGAAACAGTAAACAACTTTTCTGGCACAATAAGAAAAGTAGAAAAAGAATGGACACACTACTGATTACTGAAACAGTAAACAACTTTTCTGGCACAATAAGAAAAGTAGAAAAAGAATGGACACACTACTGAATCAGAAAACAAAGTTCAAAGTTGAGAGGCTAAAAAAAATGGATACATTGCACAATCTGGAATGAAAATTTGCAAACAAAACAGATACCTCTGGTTGGCGTGACTGATGTTGATAAATCTGAGGTGGAGGTGAAGTTCGATTAACAAATTCCTGCGGTTGATATTGCTGAGTAATCTGGGTTGGATCCACAGACCGGTTCAAGCTCTGCAAATGGCCAATGGAATATCCAATAGGCTCTGCCCCATAATTCATAATATTCAAAGTGGGTTTTCTGTCTGTAATGGGTTGCCTGTAGGGACCCTTAATCATCGTGTCTCTAAGGTCATGGGTACCAATCGTGGAGACAGGGTAAAGGGTAGGCGGCATTGCCCTGCCTCCCATGTGAATGGGGACAGATTGGCGGAGAGCAAACGCCGAGGAAGGCAACGATGTTGATGAGAATGGCAAGGGCGGAAGAGCTGTAACGCCTTGCAGAGATTCCAGTGTGTAGTAAGTGTGGCCTGAAGATAACCTTGATAAAGGAGCCCTTGCACCGCCATGATTCTCTGTACAATCCATTTGGGACACTCCTGGCACTGCTCACGCGATAAACAGTTACGGATTTTTTCTCCGAGCGATCACAAAGTTGAAGACTGAAGTTTGTTTGAATGCTATGCGTTTATTCTCTTAAATATGATCCGCTCTAATGTTCTGCCCACGAAAAATCTTCGAGGCGCCATCGAAGTCGGCTGGAATAGAAATATTTGAGTCCTCCCACTGTACGATCTTAAATGGTGGATTTCTTGTAAATCCAAAATGACAATTTTTGGAACCAGAAGCATTTCATAAACGCATATTCTCATTAAAACATAAAAATAGTGGATTTTAAACCATAAAAAATCTTAATTTTGCGAAAAGTTATATTGCCGGCCATGCCCAAAAAAAACCATTTCGCCTTATTAATTACACTCTAGTATTATTTTTTCCGGTTCATACCTTTCTTGTCTTATTAATTTTTAAATTTTATTTTTTAAATATAAATAAATTCAGTTTTTGAAAAGTCTATGGGAATATTTAGGGAGTTGTTTTTGTTGATTTTTTTGGACTTTCTCTTGCAAGAATTTCGTGGAAAAATTTGAGTGAAATTTGAATTACGTTATCTAAATTCATTTTTTCACTGTATATAGAGATTCAATATTCGGAAAAAAATTTAGGGCACTTCCATTTTGCAGGGATTACCCATCAAATTTGTGATTTCAATAAATTCCTGCCATATTTCATAGAAATTAGACCGGAAAGACAACTGGAATATTTAATTTATGCAAAGTTTACAGATCAAATTAATAATTCTTGGTCATTTTTTCTCATTAATTTTAACCAAAATCTAAGAGAAATTTTTAAAAACTTGAGTTTAAGATCTATTTGAAATTTGTCAATAAACTCTCTTTGAACACAATCCACATATAGAGATCAAAAAATTCTCATCTATGGACTCTCTAGTCCAGCCACTTTCCTTCCACCTGGCTTGGAGGGTTGGATCAACCACATTGACTATCTTACATAGTCCTTCCACCATATATCCTTTCTTCCACTTGACTATCTTACACAGTGCTTCCATCATATATCCTTTCTTCCACCTTGCCTGGAGGTTTGGATCAACCACATTGACTATGGAGGTTTGGATCAACCAAATTCACTATCCATCCATCCAAACATGGCTTAGAGGAACAAATTAGTGTATACGGACTTTATGCTATGGTAATAAATGGATGTCATTTTTCATATGTTAGTATTCGAACTCTATATGTATCTGAAATGTTATTAGAAATTTACTCAAAGATGTAAAGATATAAAATATATACCAATGTCTTTTTCATCTCAAAAAACAAATTTGGAGAATTTAAGTGCCCAAGGGATTTTGAGGGTGTTGAATTCATTTTTGCATTCCAAAATGTATTTTAAACAACAAAAAGTCACAATCTTGCATGAAATTGTATCGCAGCCTTTTTGTCTATCACTTACATTGACCTTTTATAAGTAGTGAATAAAAAATACTAGACAAAATTTTTTAATTAAAAATAGTAGGAAATGAAATATGTTGGAAAATCTCGTGTTATTTTAGTAATTTTTATTTGGATTAGTCTAATTAATATAGGAAATGGCGCTTTAACATTTGTTCTCGTTAATTTTAATCAAAATCTAGTATAGAGTTTAAAAAACTTGAGTTTTGCTTAATCTGTAGAATTTAAGTGTCTCGTGGTTTTTTAGGGTGTTAAATTGATTTATGGATGAAAAAATGTATTTTAAACAATAAAAAAATCACAATATTTCATGTCGTTAATTAAAAAAATTATGCATTATTTTATTATTTTTTATTTTTACTTTTAACCAAAATGAGAATATGTGACCATGTTTTTTAAGACTTAATAAACATTTGATTTGGTGAAGTATAGCAAGGAGTGCTTTAAAAATGCACCAATTCACCATCAATCCAAATCCCCTTTGGGATCAATTTTATAATTAGTTAATAAAAAATAGTGGATGGAATTTAATAATTAAAATTAGTAGGAAATGAAATATACTTGAAAACATTGTGTTATTTTAGTAATTTGGGTATCTACTTTTAACCAAAATGAGAATTTTTGGAGATAGAACTATTTCACAAATGTCACTAAAGACCCACATACAACATGCTCATTTTATAAGTAGTTAATAAAAAATAGTGGATGAAATTTTTTAATTGAAACTAGTAAGAAATGAAATATATTTGAAAACCTCGTATTATTTTAGTATTCTGCATATCTAATTTTAACCAAAATGAGAATTTTTGGAGATAGAACTATTTCATAAATGTAATTAAAGACCCACTTACAACATGCTTCCAGAGGCTTAATAAATAATTTACAATAATTTAATAAAAAAATAATGGATAAATTTGTTAACTAAAAAGAGTAGGAAATGAAATATATTTGAAAACCTTGTGTTATTTTAGTATTTTCTATTTTTATTTTTAACATTTTTAAAGACAAGTATTTCATAAATACCACTCACAACCCACTTATAACATGTTTCCAGAAACTTAAAAAGTAATTTATAATAAGTTAATTAAAAATAGTGGATGAAATTTATTAATTAAAGATAGTATTAAATAAAATATGTTTGAAAATCTTGTGTTATTTTAATATTTTTTATTTTTATTTTTAAGTAAAATGAGATTTTTTTTGAAATAGAACTATTCCATTAACTTCATGAGTCACTTACATGTTCTTCTGACTTATTAAGTATTTTATAATGGCTTAGTCTAACTTATAATGTTCCTTTTACAGATCATTTTTTCTTCTTGTTAATTTTAATCAAAATGTGGCATTACTAACAAACCACTTACAACATGTTTCTTTGACTTAATAAGTATTTTATAATGAAATGGTTTTTTCTAGAGAATTTTTTCTCCTTAATTTGAATCCATTTATGCATTCAAAAATATATTTTAAACAACAACAAAAACTCATTATCTTGTTTGAAATCAGATTGTCCGATGTTCGAAAAAAAAAAGGTGTTTTTTTCCTATTAGTTAATAAAAAATAGTTGATGTAATTTATTAATTAAAAAGAGTAGGGGATGAGTTATAAATGAAATCCTAGTGTTATTTTAGTTATTTTTTTAAATCCAAAATTATAATTTTTTGAGAACTTATTTTCTAACTAATAGACAAAATGACATTTTTTGCTGCATTTTTTCTAGTTAATTTTAACCAGATCTGAGAGAGATTTTAAAAATTTTGAGTTTAAGTTGCTTAATACATAGAATTTGAGGTCTCTAGTGTTTTTTAGTGGACTCAATCTATTTATTTATTCAAAAATATAGTTCAAAAAACTATAAATATCACTAACAAGCTGCTTACAACAGTCCAAAGACTTAGTAAGTATTTTAAAATTAGTTAATAAAAAATTGTAGATGAAATTTATTAATTAAAAAGAGTATGAAATTAAATATATTTGAAAATCTTGTGTTATTTTAGTATCCTTTTTAATTTTCAGTTTTAAGAACTATTTCATAAATGCTACTAACCAACCACTTACAACATGTTGCCCTAGATTTAATTAACATTTTATAATTAGCTAATAAAAAATAGTGGATGGAATTTATTAATTAAAAAGGGTAGAGAATGAAATATATTTGAATTTTTTTTCTAAGCCCATGACATCCCAATGGTGAGGTGCTTTAGCAACCCAACCTCAACCAATTGAGCTAACCCTAGAGGCTAATCTTGTGTTATTTTAATATTTTTATTTTTATTTTTAACCAACCACTTAAAACATGTTTCTAGAGATTGTAATTTATTAATTAAAAGGAGTAGGAAATGAAATATATTTGAAAATATTGTCTTATTTATTTTGAAATTGAGATTTTTTGGAGAGAAAACTATTTCATAAATGCCACTAATGAGAAACTTACGACTTGTTTTGGAGTGTTGATAAGTATTTATAATTAAGGAATATAAAATAGTGGATGTAATTAAGGAAATCTCATGTTATTTTAGTAATTTTAATTTCATTTTGATCCAAGATGATGTTTTTAGATAGAACGGTTTCATAAATGCTACTAATCAACTTTTTACAACATGTTTAGGAAGATTTAATAAGTATTTTATAATTACTTCATAAAAAATAGTGGATGAATTTTATTAATTAAAAGTAGCAATAAATGAAACATATTCAAAACTTTTGTATTATTTTAGTATTTTTTATTTTGTTTTTTACCAAAATGAGAATTTTTGGAAATAGAAGTATTTCATACATTACACTAACCAACTACTTACAACATATTTACGGATTTTTTGATAAGTATTTGTTAGAATTAGTTAGCGAGAAATAGTAAATGTAATTTATGTAAAAAGAGTAAGAAATAAAATATATTTGAAAATTTTGTGTTATTCTAATATCTTTTTTAATTTACATTTTTAACCAAAATGAAAATTTATGGAGATAAAATTATTTCATAAATGTTACTCACTAGCTACTTACAACATATTTCGAGAGACTTACTAAGTATTTTATAATTAGTTAATAACAAATAGTGGATGTAACTTATTAATTAAAAATAGTAGAAAATGATATATATTTGAAAATCTTGTGTTATTTTATTTTTTAGTTTTAGTGAAAAATGAAAATTTTTGGAGCAAGGGTTATTTCATAATTTCCATTAACTTAGCCACTTACGGCATGTTTCTAGAGATTGGAATTTACTGATTAAAAATAATAAGAAATGGAATATATTTGAAAATATTGTGTTATTTTATTATTTATTATTTTCAAGTTTAACGAGAATGAGAATTTCTAGAGATAGAACTATTTCATAAATGTCACTTAAAACATGTTCAAGGAGACTTAATAAGTATTTTATAATTAGTTAATAACAAAAGGTGGATGAAATTTATTAATGAAAAATAGTAGGAAATGAAATATCTTTGAAAATTTTGTTATTTTAGTATATTTTATTTTTATTTTTAGCCAGAAATGAAATTTTTTGGAGATAGCACTATTTCATAAATGCCACTAAGGATCCACTTACAACTTTTTTCCATAGATTGGAATTTACACGTTAAAAAGAGTATGAAATGAATTATATTTAAAAATATGTGTTATTTTAGTATTTTTTTTTGTAACACATCTACCTATGAGTCTTCATTATAAACATATAACAATTTTTTTATTTATTATTAACTACATACTACACTTCTGCATAATACGTAAATGAATTTAATGAACATATAACTGAAATACCATTAATCAAGCACTACCTTAAACCATATTAGTTGTCACATTGAAACCTTAATCGATTACAATGTATACCTTACATACAATGAGTTATTGGTTATTATCAAAGGCAGGATTTCATTGGTACGAGGCCTTTGACTTACAAAGTTTATGATCATGTTTATAATTTAAACCTTCGTACTATGTGTGCCTGATCCAGATTTAAACAGGAACGCAACAAAATACAAAGATAACCATATACAAAAAGATGCAGCAGAAATAATGCTTCATTTCATTAATGGAAAATACTGAAATATGCTTACAACCAGAATTGGAAATAAACCAGCTAGGGCGATGGTAGCTTATCTCTTAGAAGAGATGTGCAGCTACATGCCTTTGAACTATGTTACAATGAGTCTCGAAGGCCTATTTATTGTTGAGAAACAATGGAAAACCCTTCACATTCCAAAACCTA
>APFE030705697.1:37555-59098 GCA_000404065.3 Pinus taeda | reverse complement strand
GGGCAACCTCCAATAGAGCAGAGCTCGATTACAAAATAAGACATGATGCTCCTCGCAGGGAGTCTCTATCCTTTATATCTGACTCATACATGCAATACCATGGGCCAATACCATTGTATTACTAATACCCTCTATCTACTAATACGGCCCATTTGCAACTAACTGTGGTTCCATTATTAATTGCGGATTAACCACTTACAATTATTCATATGGGCTTTATTGACTCTTGACTATGACTTAGTCCCATTACATAGATAAGGGGGTTAGGGTGGGACCCTAACAGCAAGTGACACCCTTGAGGTGAAATGAAAGTGCTTCTCCAAGCACATCACAAGGAGGAAATTCAAGTGCTTCTTCAAGCACTTATACACCAAATGAAAGAGGTAAGAAGTTCAGAAATTTAAGTCACATTTATGAACAAGAGGCAACAAATGAAGGTATGAATTGTTTGTTTTATTTATATTTTCATGTTAATAACCCTGTTCATTTCGAAGAAGCAATTAAGGATAAGAAATGGATAGAAGCTATGGATGAGGAGATCAATGCCATAGAAAGAAACAAAACATGGGATTTGGTTGAAGTACCAAAAGGAAAAGAAGTCATTGGAGTTAAATGGGTCTATAAGACCAAGAGTAATGCTGAAGGAAAAATAGAAAGACACGGGGCAAGACTTGTTGTCAAAGGATATAAGCAACTGTATGTGAGAGACTATGAGGAAACTTTCACAATGGTTTCTAGAATGGAAACCGTGAGAGCAGTGTTGTCCATAGCAGCACAAAACAAGTGGAAAGTTTACCAAATGGACATGAAGTCAACATTCCTAAATGGAGTGTTAATGGAAGAGGTATCTATTAAACAACCTCCAGGCTATGAAAAGAAAGGCCAAGAGCACAAAGTGTGCAGATTGAAGAAAGCTCTTTATGGGCTAAAACAAGCACCAAGAGCGTGGTACAGTAAGATAGATTCATATCTACTTGAAAATGTTTCGGAAAAGTGTGAGGGAGAACCCACCCTCTACATCAAAGAAAAGGATGGTAAAATACTAATTGTTGTGTTATATGGTGATGATGTTATTTTCACAGGTAATGATGCTTATCTTATTGAAAATTTCAAAATAGTCATGAAAGAAGAATTTGAAATGACTGACATGGGTTTGCTGAGATACTTCTTAGGAATAGAAATAGAACAAAATGGAAATGGGATTTTTATCTCACAAGAAAAATATGTTAATGAAGTGTTGGAAATATTTAATATGCAGGAGAGCAAGGCAGCAATCACTCCCAGAGTGATGGGATCAAAACTCAGCAAATACGACAGCAACAAGGATTTTGATCCTAGTTTATACAAGAGCATAGTTGGCAGCCTTATGTATTTGACTGCAACTAGGCCGGATATAATGCATGTTGTTAGTTTAATTTCCAGATTCATGGAGAGGCCAAAAGAAGCACATTGGTAGGCAGCAAAAAGAATTCTGAGGTATGTTAAGGGTACTAAAAGGTTTGGCATTTTATATACTACTTCAAAATGTTCAAGTTTAATTGGATACACTGATAGTGATTGGGCTGGAAGTGTAGATGATCGGAAAAGAACATCCAGTTATGTTTTTCACATGGGTTCACGAGCTATTTCATGGGCTTCTAAAAAATAGCCTATTGTAGCGTTGTCTACAGCAGAGGCAGAATATGTGGCATCTACAGCAACAACATGTCAAGCAGTTTGGATGAGAAGAATGTTGAGGAGCTTATGCCAAGAGAAAACAAAAGGAACTATGATTTTTTGTGACAATAGCTCAGCTATTGCATTATCCAAGAATTCAGTGTTTCATTATAGAGCGAAACACATAGACACAAAGTTTCATTACATGAGAGAATTGGTAAGCAATGGAGAAATTATCTTAAAACATTGCAAGACTCAGGAGCAGGTTGCAGACATTCTGACCAAACCATTGGACCAGAAAAGTTTTGAATTTTTGAGGAAATGTCTGGGTATGACTGATAACCCATCATTTGAAATTAAAGTGGAGTGTTGAAATTGTAATTTCAACTGCCGCTACAGTTGAACAGTGGCGTGCAGTTAATTCTGGAAACCAGACAGTTTTTCCCCGCACCACCTTTCATGCAGCATATTTCGTGGGGAGGCTCCGATTACACCGATCAGCTGATGTGTGTCCTCAGTTGGCTTTCCAAAACAACCCATTCCCTGGTCGGTAAAGTTCAACAAGGAAGGGCCTCCCGATATTGCCATCAGCCGTTCGATCAATGAGGGAAGATCAATGGTTGGTAGCTCATGGTACTTCATTGTTGTTTGTCCCAAAAGATCTTTCCGTGCGAAAAGGTAGCAGCGTGAACTAGGGGTGAAGGAAAAAAAATTAATTTACTTCCATGAATGTAATAAATGAATTTATTGCGGTCAGTAAGTATTGGTAAAGTCTTTAATTTTAATGTTTTTTTATGCACAGGTGTAATTCTTGTTTTACGGGACAAGAAAAGGTAAAAGTCATATGTTTTATTTTTTTTGTTTTTTAACACTTGCAATGTAATTTTTTTGTTCTGGAGTTTTTTTTTTTGTAATACGTAGCAGAGCGCATGAAGAAGTAAAAAAAAGGGTTTTTACATGCACAGTTGTGTGTAATACAGATAGAGAAAATGTAATGTTTTTTTTTGTTGAATGTAAAAATGGTAATGTAATTGGAATGCAGCAGCATCTGTAAGGAATTACATTTACAAAAGTAAATGTAAGAAATGTTTCTTTACATAGCAGTGTAAAGAATGAAGGAACAGAGCAATAAATTTTTTTTGGAGAGAGTAATTTTTTTTGTGCATCTGAAGCACTATTTGTGAAATCCCTCTAGCAGAGGAAGAAATTTGTAACTGGAAATTTTGGTTAATGAATACAAGTATATTTTTGGTGTGTGAAACTCTGTTCTTCATCTCTAGCAAACAAATTTTTGATCCTGTGGCAAAAGCAGAGCATTCTCTCTGTTCAGATTTTGTTTGAAATTACCATCAATTTCCAACAGTTGGAAATGATTTCATGCGAACCAATGCTTCTAGTGCATTACCCTCATACTAGATAGCATATTTAAACTCATCCCATTGTAAATTACTCTCGACAAACAACATCATAACATTCAAAGGGATACATAAAAAACCCTAAAATAACAGAAAAACTCAAAATCTGCCAAGCAATTGTAATCTTCCAAGTCCAAGATTGTCGAACAAAATTTATTAACTCAAATCATATTCAGTAGAAAGGGCCATGAAAAGATCCCTTTATTTCCTAAATGGATAAAGAATGAAGGAAGAAAAGTGTGTAGCGGATGCAAAATACTTTGGCACTTGTCCAGAAAAGAATGGCCTCCACAAAACCTAGACCTATAATGTCGTATAGATATCAGAAATATACATAAAATAGGATAATAAAATCCACCTCTCCCTGATCATTAAAAATGACCAAGAGCAATGGAAACAGATTTGAGTAAAATCGAGAGGCCAAGAAGGGTATGAATGAGGCCATGATGGAGAAGAATAGAGAGGGAACGAAGGTCCTGGAAGCAACGCCTGCCTCCATTGTTGGACTCGGAGATGCTGTCGTCACCTCTGTTGCTACTGTAGCTACTCCCACTCCCACCATTATCAACACAACGAACAAGAGAGCCGTAGATGCATATTTGGCTGCACCTGCCATTCTCGCTCACGCTCACAACGCGCCTGTTATTGCGAATTGATGTGGAAAAGCCCAAATCCTAAGCGCAATTCCTACTGAGCAAATGTGAATTTCAGACAGGCCACTACAAATTTGAAGCAAAAGTCTCCTTGCTCGAGGTTCGAGTAGTCGACCAGAATGGACCGAGAAATGTGAGATAACAGGATTTGCAATGCAATGGTTGAGAGTGTCACATATTAATAATCGTCTGTGCCTTAGATGACCAACAGACAAATCACACGTCATGGAAAAATAATATAACAAGCACATATCAGCTGCGAAACAAATGGCTCGCTGGCAGTGCGTCCGTCCCGCTTCCTCATTAACCGTTCAGTTTTGGCTCAGTGTTGGATCAACGATCACACTTCATTCAATCATCTAACACCACAAATCTACGGTCAACAATAGGACACGACGGCGACTAGGGAAATTCATTTCAAAGAGAAATTCCTTACGGTGTAATTAATAAAAGAGTTTAGTTAGCATATTTTACCATACTCTCCCTTATATCTAATTTTTAGTGCTTATCTAGATTTTGTTTTAAATTTAAGGTTAAGAAACACTACAAAATGAATCTAATGCATAGTTGGCACAATTGAAAGCACAATAGAATGCAACCAAGGTAGAAGTAATTAAAAGAGGTGTAAATTGGTTGTTGGTTAAAGTGAATATGATGGAGGCACAACAATAAATTTTCAAAGAATAGAAGTAATCATGGAAGAATATGTTTATAGCCTAATGTAAGTTTACAAGTGTGTATTTTAAACCCATGATTAATATATACAATTGAGAAACTAAAATTGACATGGTAGAAATATTTTGTGATATTTTCTAGAGAAGAATTGTGTTTGAGAATTTAGTTTGTCCAATATGTGGAGTGTTATAGAAGAATGTCGCAGGAAGGGAAGGATGTGGGAAATCCTTAACTCCACGTTCATAGCTCTTACCCTTAAATCCGATAAGCCCTCGACCATTGACAAGTTCAGACCTATCTCCTTGTGCAACCACATATACAAGATTATTGCTAAAATCATTACCAACCACCCTAAGCCTGTCCTGGCTCTGCACATTTCCACTGAGCAATTTGCTTTTTTACAAAATAGAAAAATCCATGAGGTTGTAGGCACAACTCAGGAGATTCTCCACTTTGTTCAGATGAAAAGTCTCAAACAAATGATTTTGAAAATTGACCTCTCCAAAGCCTTTGACAGAGTCAACTGGATTTACATACGCATCCTATTAACCCACCTAGGTTTCCTCTACTCCTTCAATAACTGGATCATATGTTGCATTACAAATGTTTCCTATAGTGTGCTAATTAATGGCTTCACATCCCCCATCTTTCATGCGGAAAGAGTGTTGAGGCAAGGATGTCCTCTTTCTCCCTTACTCTTTTTACTCATAATGGGGGCCTCATCAAAGCCCTTGGAAATGAACACAAACAAGGGCGAATAAGGGAAATCAAAATCACAGATGCATGTACACTAACCCATTTATTTTTTGTGGATGATGTTCTTGTCTTCCTTAATGAAGGGATTGGAGACATCACATCCTTCCAGCATACCCTTGGCATTTCCTAAAAGCCTTGGGCATGGTCTTAAATGAGGAAAAATCCAAAATCATCGCCACGGGGTTCTCTCAACACGAAGTATAGTTTGCTCTTTAGAGATTTTCCTTTGTAGAAGTATCACTCGATGAAGGACTTAGGTATCTCGGTTACAGGCTAAAACCTCTCAGCTATAAAATTGCAGATTGGACTTGGCTCATAACAAAAGTCGAGAGGAGACTAAATATCTGGTATCACAAATACTTGTCTAGAGCTGGGAGGTTGGTCCTTACAATGTCCATATATTGGATGTCATTGGCTTGGATCCCACGAGGCATTCTAGCCTGTCTACAAAACATTTGCTGTCAGTTCTTATGGAAAGGGAATCAGTCCTGGAGAATATTTGCATGGGCAAATTCAGAGTCGATGGCATTACCAAAGCGATAGGGTGGATAGGGGATCAAGCAACTGGATATATTCTCAGAAGAATTGGCAACAAAGTTAGGATGGAAATTACTCCATCACCACAGTTTATGGACGAAGATGGTTGTCTCTAAGTATATATCCTCCTCAAATACCATGGATTGGATCAGACAAGATTACAGGAATATAGCCAGCATATCTATCATCTGGAAGGCGGTCATAAAGACCAAGGAACTCATCTGAAATTGATTGACTTGGAGGATCTAGTCAGGATCATAGGTGAGATTGGGCATAGGCCCCTAGGTGGGGTGTGGCAACGTTTACAGGCTACACGAGGAGTTGAGAACACACCTTTCGGAACAAGGCATTTCACATATCAGTCATATTGATGATGATGTGAACTCCTCTCTGTTACACCAAGCTTGGAAAGAATGGGAAGTTCTAAATTTTCCTCAGTATTGACAATAAGAGTGGCAGGATTACTCAAAAGCGTTATCCGAGGCCCATATAAGAATAACAGAGGGGGAGAATGAACATATTTGGGCATTTGCCAAACATGGACTATACTCACCCAAGATCGGATACCAAGTGTTGATGGATCCTTATAAGCCACCAACATTGGAGCAATGGTGGAAGCATCTGTGGAAGCTGAAGGTGGCTCCCTGAACGAGACTCCTTATGTGGTCCATACTCCATAATAAGGTCCTGGCTGGTGCCAACCTGACGAAGCGATCCTCCTTAGGCCCCTTCTAGTGACACGTCTGCAAGAGTGATAGTGAAGACACAGACCATCTTTTCCTATCCTATCCCAGCACACAAAAGCTTTGGAACAACCTCCTTCCTTTTCTCTCTTCCTTTCTCTGATGGCAGGGTACATTTTTTTATAGAATCTTTGAACTGATGGTAGACCTTAGCATCAGATAATGAAAAGAACATCACTCTCCTCATTTTTTGGGCCATCTGGATATCCAAAAACCAAATTATCTCTTAGCAAAAGGACCCTCACTAGCCTTCCATATCTACCAGAATCACAACCCATTACAACTATATTCCTAACGAGGGTAATCAACCATCTCATAGGATGATGACCCCAGAATCCATCAACACCTCCCAACCATGGGCTTACTTTGATTATTTGGCATAGGAGACCAGATGTCAAGGGGGTGAAATTCGACACCTATCTAAAACACACTCCTTCAAAATACAAATGGGACTTGGCAGGGGAAAAATGACTATGTTGAGCTTCTTGCAGCAAAAAATCTCATCCATTATGAATTGATCAAACAGTGTTTGCATTTACAACTTTTTAGCGACTCTAAAATAATATGCAATTGGATGAACACAAAATCACAATGCAATGCATTTTCTGTAAAGCATATATTGGATGAAACTCATAGACTCATAAAATATTTTGACTCCTCTTTCCACCACATCAATAGGGAACCCAACTTAGCTGCTGACCTCCTATCCAAAGAAGCACCGATCAGGGACGATGCTACTTGGTCGATTCAGGAGGAACGAGATGGCAACTCATATCAGTACTACCACAGGCTGTTCTTAGACCCTATAGCATAATCAGACATTTTGATCTCACTCTAAATTTATATGACCATATGTAAATATTCAGATATTCCTTTATGTTTCTACTTTAGTATTGGTCTCTTTGCGAAGAGTGCAAACACTTATTTTTTGAATAGCTCCATCTTTGAGATGGAACTCTAGCTTCTATTTTTGGATCGATAGGTGTGGCTTACCATATGAATATGCTCTGCATCTACAGAATGTAATTTTCTTATCAATAAATGAAATTACATATTTTTCCACGGGAGAAAAAATCATGACTAAATTTGCATATATATGACTATTAGTGGCTAATTTACAGTATCTTGTAACATGACTGAAATTTTGTCATATCTCTTTCATCATTAATTGGTTTTAAACGATGACTAAAATATGCATATATATTACTATTAGTGGCTAATTTATAGTATCTTATAACAAGGCCAACATTTTGGTCATATTTCTTTGGTTGTTAATTGAATTTCTCGGCTTATGATGTAATAGTCTATTTCATTGTGTATTTGGTCATTAATTGTGGAAATTAGTGACTAAATCAACGACCAAATTTATGAGTAGATATACTAATAGAAGATAAAATTGAGATTACCAATTAATGACAAAGCTAAATATGACTAAAAGTTGGTCACATTATAAGATACTGTAAATTAGCTACTATTGGTCACCGACTGGAAAATGGTCATTTTTATGCAATTTTTATTTTTTTTTATTAATTAATTTTCCATTTTTTACTAGTGACATAATGGCCTACCCATCGTATAAATTTTTAATGGATTTGGTGAAGGGTGTGGCCTTGGGAAGAATCCACAAGAAAAGTTTGGGAACAAACATGCCTGGGGTGCCCCCTTTCCCCCCGGAGCTTGTTCATAATGATCTTATGGGGCCATTTCCAAAATCCTACCATAAGGAAAGCTAGATATGTACTCATGTTCATAGATGATTGCATAAGATACACATGGGTTTTCTTTCTCAAACAAAAATATGAAGTGTTTAAGAATTTGAAATATTTTCAAAGCACATGTAGAAAAGTAGTCTGGAAATATGATCAAGATACTCCATCTAGATAATGGCGAGAATATGTCAACAATCATGTCCTACATTCTTTTGATGAAGCATGAATACATCTACAACATACAATTCCTTACACTACATAGAAAAATGGGGTAGCTAAGAAAAAGAATATATCCTTGAAAGAGATGGCTAATTGTTTGTTTGATGCAAGGTCCCTTCCTTCCAAATTCTTGGTTGAAGCAATCAAATTAAATTCATAGACAGAAAATATACCTACCGGTAAATTTGTTATAGGAAAAACACCTTTTTAGGCATGGAGTTGCATGCAACCTGTTGTATTCATAACTCACTCAGTGTCTTGATGAGGGTTAGAGGTCTAGGATGCAGTATAGCAAGGAATAAAATTCCATTTTTTTGTTTATGGAAGTCACCTAAGCTTGATGGAACCTTCCCATTACAAGGTGCTCAGAAAGAGATTTCCAGTGGTATCAAGAAATCTAGAAAAAGGCCCCTAGATCAAAAGTTACACTTAGTTGAATTATCCATTCAAAAAGGGCTGAAAGCATGAAAAAGGTAATAATAGCTAAGTGAGTAAGAATAGCTAAGTTTTCCAATATAATCTCAATCTAGCCTGGACGAATTACCGCATCACATGAAGACAAAGATATCATGTGAATAATAATAATGCATCACACAATTATCTTTCACATCTCCTCTTTCACATCTCCTCTCCATTATTTATGTAGGGGTAAAAATTACAATAAAATATTATCTTACTTTTGAAGATGATTATTTATAAATGATTAGACCGACATCAAGAGTCATTCATCTGAATATTGAAAAAAAAAAAAGCCATAATATTTAAAAAAATAAATTAGTTAATACATCGACAAAAATATGTAAGAGTTTGATTAAAATAAATTTGAAGTCTTTTTGGCAGTCGGAAAGCTAAACGTTTCCAGGAAGGCTAACCGTTATAGAAGGCTAAGAGACGTCTTGTCATACGAAATTGTATAAAATTGTATAAGAGCCATGGACACAATTGTATTAATATGTATACTTTGTAAATAGAATGTATCACCAGATTTATCAAATTATTTTGTAAATAGAATGTATCACCAGATTTATCACAATTGTTCGATAGTTGTAAGTCCTGTGTTTTATTCACTTATTTCATGGTTTCACTGGTTAGTGTCTAAGATTGGATTAGTAATTATGGAGAATATCTCTGCGTCCGGTGGAGAAGATAATAAAAGAGTTCAAAAAATAGTCGATAAGGTACAATTGGCTATGGAAAAGTTAGAGAACTCTTCGTTCTTTCGAGATTTTATGCAACAGATGCGACACCCAGAACTGGTTACACAAATAGAAAGGGTGATAGGCACAGACCCACACCATCTGCAATTACAACTCGTTTTCTATGGTCTGGAGCTGGACCCAGATATGGAAATAGGTCACGCGCACTTAGCATTTGCTATTTTATTAAGAGACAGATTCCAATGGGTAAGTGATATCATGGTGTACGATCCATGGGTGCCCTCTGTGCAGCAAAAAGCTAGCAATACCTTCAACTGCACTTTTCTATCCGTTGATGAACATGGGAAACAGACAGTGGAGAGGCCCACATTATTTTTCATTCCTTACTGCCAAACTGCTCTCGTTGACAACGTGTTGTTATCAAATTGGACGAGAGGCAATTTGAACAAGATTATCATATTGTCTGATAGTTTTAACGTTATCAAGAAAGATAAAAGTGATTATCTTCTTTCATTGAAACATTTGCAGGCCATTCTTCACACTGACAATATACTGCATGAAATGCCCCTTCCAGATCCATACACGTGTCAGTCATCAGGTTTATATACAGACTGGGTACATAATCCAGACTTGGTACATAAGATCGTATTTTGTGGATTTAGTTGGCATTTCTTTACGTTGGAAGATGGTCTCAATCTTGATCTGCTTCCAGATCAAGCAACAGTTACTTAGAATAGATGTTCCTTAACCGATCTCAAGCTCTAGCATTTGTAAAGATCAGCGGTATAAAAGCTTCGACTCTCGAAATCGTTTTCATCCATTTTGTCTTTATTTACGCTTTCTGATTGTATTGAATATTTATAATGCTGTTTAAGTGTTTCATGTTGGTTTTACTTTGTTGGTTTTCCTAATTACTTAAAACCCTAACCAAGATATACTCCTTTGTAAGAAATTAAAATTAATGCACAGTGGAACTTACTTTCCATCTTCAAAGGCGGTATCTAATAGAAGGTCAAAAGATGAACCAAGGCAACGTTGAATGACCCATTACATGTCCATCAATTTATAAACTCTATTTAGTCATGTGGAAAGGTTTACCATATTCATGCCATACTCACAAATAAAAAAAATGATGAAACACAATGAGAGAAATTTAACATAAATTGATAAACCAATAAATGAAGATATGAAAATTGAAAAACCTAAAAAACTAAATTTGTCAATGCTTTCTTTACGAGTAGAAGAATATAGAGCCTCAGGGGTTAGTTCAAGATGAACCAGACATGAGATGTCTTCCCAAATTTGAGAGGTTACAAGTTCGACTTTCTTGATCCTCTTTATATTACGCTCCAGAATCACTCCAGAATCAGGATCAAGATTTACCTCAACATTTACCTCATTTACCATTCACAGATCATAGGAAAGTACTTAGAACTGAGAAGGTTTTTCGTGAAGTATTTTCTTTTGAAAAAAAAGGATAAAAATATGTAAAAATTCAAAAAAACCTACAACTAGATCACCAAACATGTATCAACCTGCAAACTTAGCTGACAACTTGCAACATTGTGCGAATTGTATACTCAAGAACATGAGAGCCAAAAGTTGAAGTGTTTGGAAAGTGTTGAAGAGTTTACAAAGTGTTACCATTTTAGTATTTTTAGGATATATTGAAGAGTTTAGAAAGTGTTACCATTTTAGTATTTTTAGGATATATCCTCCATATAAACCCAAAAATCCAAATTATAAATTACAGGTTTTATTAAAATTAAGTGCTAAGTTCTCCCTAAGGATGGTCAAAATGACATTTATTAAGCAAAGAAGCCATAGAAACACTGGAAGTAATGGTAAATGTATAAAGCATGCATACATATGTTTTCCAGAGTCTAGACTCCAACCTATGTTAGAGGCTTACTAGAATTTGATCACCGTAGAGTCATTAATTGGTCAAGTTTATGAGGTACAAGGTTCATGTATCTCCCCATTCAAAGTGACTACTATGGAGCAGGATAGATCTTCAACCCCTAGCCGAAGGATGAATAAATCTACCATCACTGACAGGGAAGGCATGTAAAACAATATTAAAACTACCATCACCGAGGGGAAAAGAACTCCAACCTTGCCTTTAGGTGATATCAATAAAAAAACATGTAAACAGTAGTAATTCTGATATCACTGAGGGGAATATGTGCAAACAATATTAACTACTATCACCAAAGGGAAAAGAACTCCAAAGCTTGCCTTCAAGTGCCAGCAAACAAACATATTCAGATTTCCAATCAGCTCATCCCTCGTACATCACTAGTGTAAAGATAGACTTCCAAATTCCTACCAAAGCATCAATCAATTTCCAAATAAGTTTCAACAGTATTTGGGTATTTATTCAGTTTTAAGAAACCATTAAGGCTGGTAGGCAGTAGTGTTCTTTTCCCAGTATGTACAATCATATTGGACAAACTTAAGCTTTGCCGTATTGGGTTTCAGGACTAAACTTCTCTCTAATTGCTATCATAATGAGATTACAATGGGTAAATTGCACTGTATCGGAAACCTCAAAATAGACTGTCGTAATCTTCAACATTCTTGGTGCTTGATAATATAAATGTTGACCTTAGATTTGATGTGTAGGAGGTGCATGATAATATAAACATCGTTGCAAAATTCCTAATTAAAGTTCAGAAATTAGTCCGAAATTAGAAGATCTACACAAATCTAGAACTTTTTTCTATCAGTTGTGTTTGTGGTATATGGAAACGTACTGAATAGTACACATTTAAAACAAGAGAACACAATAGAAATACATATTTTTGTGACATATGGAACCGTACTGAATGGTACACATTTCCGACAACACAACACAGAAAAAATAAGAGAAGTTGCGATTACTTAAGGAATCAGCAAACATGTCACTTGGCAGAATCAAATAATGGTGGGGCAAGAACAACACTCAACTTTAACAGACCCCGCAAACTTCCATTTGACAACTCTGCTCTAAAATGTAGGATTAACTTAAAATTTTGTTGTTTGCATATAACTAGCTATCCTACGACTAGTAGCAGATACATTAATACTTTTTCCCTTGGCCAATTGGATGCCCCATTCTCCAATTGTAGATCAGTCCTCAAAATCTTATGTTAATTTTCTTAACTATGCAACACCTTATATTAAGATTCTTAACCATGATACAAAAGGATTATAGTATTAACTGTGACAAATATTTCAAATTATAGTTTTGCATTCAATCCCAAATAAAAAGCAACAGTAGATTGGGAACTCACACAAAACGTGAAACCTACACATATATGATAGAGTTATTCGTGTTTACTCTATGGTCACTATTTTGAATCTGTACTAAGGTGACCTAAAAATTAGGACAAGAATACAAAACATCAAAATATACAAATTTGTTACTTCTACATATAATTAATAAAATTAATTAAGTTTTGGAGTAAGAGAGTGAATTGTTTCTGGTTAGTTGACTGAAACTGAGTTATAAGGAGTCAAAGTGAACTACTAACCATTTCGAAAGACTAAAAGTCTATACAAAGCAGGGGTGGCAGTGATCACATTGGATCAATGAAAATCAGGGACTTGATTATGCCAAGAGGCTTGGTCATGCCACAAATGGTGAGAAAGAGGAACTGGCAGTTTATCAAGGCCTTGAACTGCTTAGGGCAGCGGGAATAAAATGTGTTACAGTGGTTCCACCATAGTAATTTGAAATTTTCATTGTCGAATGTCTCCACAAGAAATTTTTCTTGTAGAGTTCAAGCGAGTCTTGCTACACTCATTCATAGAGTTCAAGCAATGATAGGAGATTTTTGGGGAAATAACATGTGTAACAGTGGTGGGGATTCCACCATTGTAATTTGAAATTTGCATTTTCGAATGTCTCCATAAGAAAATATATTGATCGACTTATTCATAGAGTTCAAGCAATGATAGGAGATTTTGAAAATTCCTATACACAGTTCTCATCTGAGAAAGAAAAATATTATCAAAATTGAAGTCTTTCAGGCCCTAAGAACTCTGCATTCAATCACAGATTCAAGGGCCAAACCCTCAATTCAATCGTAGATTTCATATAAAGTAATTAATGTGGACAAAGTCTACAAAAAATCAGGATTAAATTCTAAAATTGCGATTTTTTCAACAAAACTATTTAATCCTCCGATTTTCTGCAGATTTTTTTAGAAAGAAAAAATTGCGATTTATTCGTTATATCCCTGATTTTTTCGGGAGTTGACCCAAAAAGTATGTTGTCTTAAGAGTTGAGACTTGGATAAAACTCAATATTCAAGGGTTGATTCACTATTTTGATATGTGATGTAGCACTAGACTTCATATACATATTACATATTAGATTTCTTACATGTTTATGTGGAAATGCATTTATTTGATGTTGTGAATACTCTAGATGTTAAAAATAAATAAAAAATAAATGAATATTTTTGTGTTTTCTTAATTTTGTCGACTTTTTTAACGAGTTTTTCAACTTTTGGACCCTTGCCGTAATTGTGACTTCGAATTTTTACACATTGATAATTCCGACTTCAACTTTTTCCACATTGATCTTTTTACACATTGATATAAACTTTTGGACCCTTGCCATAATTCTGACTTCGACTTTTTCCACATTGATATAAACGTGTTGGTGCCAATATGGGGGTCTCAATTTAAGGGTAGAGTCGAGGACTAATTTGGGGGTCATAAAGTCGGGGATTAATTTGGGGGTCATTTTAAGAAGAGTATTTCATATAAACGACAGTGAGGGATGCTCGACCTTCTCTCCCGTCCCATGACATAACCTTACTATATACACAAGTACGTCAGTCATTTTAAGAAGAGTATTTCATACAAACGGCAGCAAGGGCTGCTCAACCTTCTCTCCCATCCCATGATATAACCTTACTATATACACAAGTACATCTTGTTGCCCCAAGAGTTAGACTATTAGTTCAAGCACGCAACTGAGAAGTGGGACTTAAAGCCACTGCAGAGACCTTTACTTCAACATTCATACTCACTAACAATAGGATTTATTAACTGTATAATAATGAGGAAGACTATTGCATGTGGTTTTATTGCCTAGTTCTTGGGTGTTGGGTTTATTGTATTATCTAGCCCTTCAAGGCAGATTCCTCTGGTATTAGGAGTTTGGGGTTTTGCATTTATGATCTTTGTCAAGCGAGCTAGAAGTCTGGTGAATTCACCAGTCATTACACTCTTGATTCAGCCAACAAAGAGCGTCAGTTTCAGATTGCACTCTGGGGGTCACAGGTTGAAGAAGAACTATCTTAGTGCTACTATGACTTAGGTGCCATCATGGTTCATTGCCAGTCTAGCAGGGTGTGGTTTCCTGTGTGAATGTGATGTTTATAAGGCTCAATACGAATTGGCAAATGCATCCTGCAAATGGACCAGATGGTATGGAGATTGGAAATACAAAGCAATGGCAGAAAGTTGTGTTAGGGATCAGTGTGCAATTGAATCTGCCATCCAAATGTTGGCATCTAATGAATGGGAGCATGTTTTTGGAGCTTATGTGCATGCTCACAAGAGGAAATATAAGCGGGTGGAGACAAATTGGGTTTCCTGTATACTCTGGTCACCAAATTACAAAAAATCTTCAGACCTCTTCTCATTTCGGTCGAGCATGTGAAAAGGAGTGACTTCAGAGATTCAGCACCCCTACAAGCCATCTGCAGATTTTGCCATGTTTGAGGCCAATAAATGGACTCGTTCGATGTGAATATGAGCTCAGTCAAGCATGCGGTGCAGATTCTTACGTTGGCACGAATGAAGAAGCCCCTCGAGGGCCAAATTCTCTGTAATCTTTTGTGCTAGTTATGTTGTGGTAGGTTTTCGGTTAAACAAGTATTTTAGGCAATATACACGCCAAGTCTATAGGAATAGGTATGAGTAAGTTGGGCATAACAAATTTTCAATAAAAAAATTCTATGAGCAGCAAGCTGCAATTGTTTTCATTTTCGTCTATAACTGTCATTCTTTTAAAATTAAATTATTAAAAAAAGGGGCGAAATTCTACTAAGAAATCTCTTAAAGCTGACAAGTTTATGGAGAAAGGTTGTTCATTTGATTAAAGGGGAAAAATGAATAGCCTGGTAGGTTAATCAACGAGTCTCGTTAAAGGATTGTTCTACTTGCGCTCGCATCAACAAGGTGGCCATATCAAGACGTTTGCTTTTCTCATTTTACTTATTGCATAGAAAAAGTTAATTACAGCTCCAACTACATCATTAAAATCCATTAGAATACATCTGTGTTAACCAGGGGAGGATCTGATAAGCACTTATACCAAAAAATGAAAAAAATATCTCAACGGAGCGGCTAGGGTAATCCTAGCCGTCGCCCTCAGCTGCTGCATGAATTTGCAATTTCCATTTGCTAGCTCAGCTGCCGCCTTCCGCTCATTCCAGGACTCCTTTTCCATGACTGAGGATTTATTATGTTTACAAGTTTCATTTTTGTTGATTTGTGTTTTCTGCTGTGTCCTTACTAGTTGATGGCCGAGTTTTAAGAATTCGCCCGCAAAATCAAAGTTTTTGATTTAAAGAGTTCTTTGCTAGGTGATCTTTGACTGCCCCATGGCTCAGTGATTCACCTAAGTAGCTTTGTAAAAGGATCCGGCACAATTCCTTCTCTTAATTTGGAATTTTCTTCTGCGGTCAACGAGAATGTTAAAATTATCAAGGAAAAAAGTGTTGATGGGTAAGGTTATCCGCCTTTGCCCTAATCATACTTCTATTTTAGAATGGATTTCTAACAATTGGGTAGATCATGAACTCATTGGTACACTGTACTGTGGAAACAGATATCATGCTTTTATTGTTGAATGTGAGGATAGAGATTTCATCTTCAGATCTGAGCCTTACTTCATAGACTCCAGGAAAATGTTTCTCATCTATTTGACTTTGAATTTTAATCCTAACATAGAAATTTTCTACGCTTGCTAGGATCAAATTGTCATATCTTCCCCCTTTCAGATCTTCCCCCTTTTTTTTTGGTATTTTTAAATGTATCGAAAAATTGGCCCGCTATATTACTAGTTTACATTCTAAGGAATACAACTTCTCATGTGCCACGATTTGTGTTAGAAATGTATTTTGGAAAACTCCCAAAAGTAATTTGACTTGCTATATTACTAGTTTACAGTCCAAGGAATACAACTTCTAGCATGCAAAAATTTGTGTTGAAATGTATTTTTCAAAACTCCCAAAGGTAATTTAGTTGACTTGGAGGGTCCTAGTCATCCTCATGTTCTAGATTATGAGCAAGTTCCTTTCAAATGTAACTTTTGCGATAAGTATGTGTTTTACAAAAAAATGTCCAAATACTATAATATCTCAACTTCTTTCTATTTCATCTCCATCTTCTCAAATTAATAAATAGCAATGAACATTCAAACAAATTCCAAGGAAACACAAAAGGCCTCATTCTAATAGATTTGAGTCTCATCAACATGCTCCCTCTAGTAATAAATTTGGAATTTTGCACTCTACAGAAGAAGAGGTCAAGGTTGAATGATTAATTCAATACCCCATTTTGATCACACAATTCCATTCTCCCTCTAGAAATAGATTTGGAATTCTTCACTCTACAAAAGCAGAAGTCAAGGTTGAATGATTAATTCAATATTTCATTTTGAACAGGGAGTTCTAGAGCTAGTGCAATCAGAGATCATCAATTCACTTGTTGAGAAAGAGGTTTCACCTAAGCAAAGGACAAAAATAGTCTTTTAGAAAAGAAGTAAGAAGTAAAGAAGAAAAATATGTAATCTTTTTTTTTTCAGATGTTCTCAAAATTAATCAATGTTATTAACCATTAATAAAATATAGAAAATATCAAAGTAAGAAATCTCCAAAATCTGGTGTCTTGATCTTCCTACAGATCTAGTAAAAAGATGGTTTCACTTAAATTGTAGAGATGTTTTATTTTTATATTACCTTGTGCAAGCAATTTGTAAGAATCTATTCATGTACTCAAAAAACAATGTATTTAATTTTCAGTAGATCTAGTCTTCAATCCCCTGCTCTCTTTTTGTCAAGAAAAGTATGGTTTTTTTGGCCTCTTCCTTTTACATTTATTGAAGAATTTTTAACATGTTCTAATAATAAAAAAAATTAATACAAAAATTGTAACCTTCATTCCTATATACTGCTTTAGCAGCATGTTCGAGTAGTAATTTTTCTTTTAATACAAAAATTCTCATTACAAAAAAAATTCCAATATAAATAAAATTTAAAAAAATACATCTATAAACCCTATTTTTGATCTCCTGATAAATACATCCAAATTAGATTCACATGTATCTATTGATAAAGAGATACCAAATTAGATTCACATGTATTTATTGAAACATTCTGATAAACAAACTTGGAAAACAAACAACGTTGAGAACATACCTCACTTCTACGAGCAGGAAGTACACATCTTCTAGAATATCTCGCTTCTACGAGCACAAAGTACAAATTTCAAAAACACACAAATGTGAAAATAAATATGCAGTTTGCAGTGTAATCATCATCGCACTTTTATATATAAGGGCTGACGTGCCGTCATAAGGGCTGAGGAGGACAGGACGTGGACCGAAAAAATTGGTGTTTTGTGTGGGAGTGAGTTTTATTCTTCGGCGTCATTCATGGAACAACAACGGCGAGCCACTCTAACAATGCTCATTAACTTTGTCAGTCTGCCTCTAGCTCTTCTGCACTCCTATTTCTCTGCTCGTCTCAAATCCCTTTCTTTCCATATTTCAATACTCTTCTTTGTGTAGTGTTTAGTAAAATGGCAGGCCATTTTTCCATATTTAATCCTCACCCCTTTTAGATATTAAGAAATAGGATTAGTACCTTTACAAAGAGTAAATTTATCGGCCTTATACAACCATACCATATAGTGAGAAACATTCCCAGGTAACAACCAGCTACATCCTCGTTGCCTTCATATATACACTGCATAGTTAAACTTATACAGACAAGAAAGCAAGCTCGCGTATACACCATATCAGACCTGTGCAGTGTAGGATGTTGATCGATCGTGTAGCAGGGCAGACCCAACCACACGACCTGCAGAATTCGCAGTGTACAAATCTGCAAGAGCTTCCAAACCTTGAACTTGCATTTGAAGATTCAAAATATAGTCGACGGCCTCCTGAAAAAGTGTATGAACTTCCATTTTCTTGCCGCTAGGAACAATCTTCTGTAGACTCTGGAGTATTCTGTCAATGGCTCCATGATCTAGCCGCCTGTTTCAAGATCAACACTATTATAACATTTTCGATGGAAAGATGCCGATTTCATTTTTCTCGCCATCATTATGAGGGAGGATTTCTTCTGCTTCATCATTGGAAAACAAACAACGTTAAGAAGATACCTCACTTCTACGAGCAAGAAGTACACATCTTATAGAATATCTCGCTTCTATGAGCACAAAGTACAAATTTCAAAAACACACAAATGTGAAAATCAATATGCAGTTTGCAGTGTAAACATAATCGCACTTTTATATATAATGGCTGACGTGCCGTCATAAGGGCTGAGGAGGACAGGAGGTGGACCGAAAAAATTGGTGTTTTGTGTGGGAGCGAGTTTTATTCTTTGACGTCATTCATGGAACAAAAACGGCGAGCCACTCTAACAATGTTGATTAACTTTTCAGTCTGCCTCTAGCTCTTCTGTGCTCCTCTTTCTCTCCTCGTCTCAAATCCCTTTCTTTCCATATTTCAATACTCTTCTTTGCGTAGTGTTTAGTAAAATGGGAGGCCATTTTTCCATATTTAATCCTCACCCCTTTTAGATATTGAGAAATAGGATTAGTACCTTTACAAAGAGTAAATTTATCGGCTTTATACAACCATACCATATAGTGAGAAACATTCCCAGGTAACAACCAGCTACATCCTCGTTGCCTTCATATATACACTGCATAGTTAAACTTATACAGACAAGAAAGAAAGCTCGCGTATATACCATATTAGACCTGTGCAGTGTAGGATGTTGATCGGTCGTGTAGCAGGGTGGACTCGACCACACGACCTGCAGAATTCGCAGTGTACAAATCTGCAAGAGCTTCCAAACCTTGAACTTGCATTTGAAGATTCAAAATATAGTCCACGGTCTCCTGAAAAAGTGCATGAACTTCCATTTTATTGCCACCAGGAACAATCTTCTATAGACTCCGGAGTCTTCTGTCAATGGTGCCATGATCTAGCTGCCTGTTTCAAGATCAACATTATTACAACATTTTCGATGGAAAGATGTCGATTTCATTTTTCTCGCCAACGTTATGACGGAGGAATTCTTCTCCTTCATCATTGTGATGGTATTTTTTTTGCGCATGAGGCGAAGGTTCAGATCTTGAGTCCAGGTCGAGCCCTTGTTGGCAGTGCGAGCCAATTACATGTCAGCTGTGAAATGAATGGCTCGCTAGCGTTGCGTCTGTCCCGCTTCCCCATTAACCATTCAATTTTGGATCAGTGTTGGAACAACGATCACAATTCATTCAATCGTCTAACACCACAAATCTACGGTCAAAAATAGGACACGACAGCAGCTGGGGAAATTTATTTCAAAGGGAAACGCCTTACAACCTAAATATATTCTATATAGAACTGAAACATTCAAACAAAATTTTGAATCTAGGTGCAAATAAAGTGAAGTGTAACATAGAACATTTTTATAGCCGCTTGAGTGATACCTTTTCCACCAAGCCCCTTTAAATGATTAATGTCAGTTTGGATCATTTAATTTTACAATATTAAAAGCAAATTTCACCATAACATTAGCTTTCCAAATCTTCAACACACAAGATGAAAATGCAAGAACAAATTGCACCGGCTTACCAAATCTTCAAATCTTCTTATATGCCATTATTTTTATGCTTTGTGCCCATTTATCAGGATATGTCAGCAAATGAATTTGTGATTTGTATGTGAGGTTATAATATTCTTTTGCACCCTATTGGTCTGATGTCAAAAGATGAGTATGTTAGGTTATAATATGCTTTGTACCCTTTTGGTTTGATGTCAGAAGATGGTGTGGCACTTTTAAATTTTCGCATGCCAGGGTATAAAATGCTTCCTACTTTTTTAATCCTAAAATGAATGAGTCTCCGCACATCGAAAATTTTGAATGATCACATGCACAGATGGAAAGATACTATAATGTACTACTAAAATAATTTATGATCACATGCACAGATGGAAAGATACTATAATGCACTATTAAAAGCATTTATGGTCATACAGAGTTGGAAAACTTATCATGGCTCATTGATATCAAAATTTGTTAGCGTAAGAGATGTAAATGGTTAAAGGGGATGGACATCCTATGTATTCTTATCCTCCAACACATATTTATATATATACACAACATATCTGACAATAGTTTACTCTACTCGAAGAATATATGGTATTCAATGAATTATAGCAGCTATTTCTGGTCCCTTTATAGTGTCTTCTTCCTTCTTTGTCACTATGTAAAAAGAAGAGTTATCTAGAGAAGAATAAGTCCAATAGCTATCGACTAAAATATCCATGAAAAGGAATTCGTTCAAGCAGAATGGGCTTGGACAATTATCATCAATTAAACAGTTGCTTCAATTGAACTGACATGAATTTAATTTCTAATGTAGCCCTCCATTGACCATTCAAATGCAGAAGCCCTCTCGCAGACTCAACCATACAATAGAATACAATACCAGAGCATTTATGACAATATGCACTCACTCCCCTAACATAAAAAGATGGAACATGACCCTATGTTGGTGTTGAAATCATAATTTCAACTGCTGCTACAGTTGAACATTGTCGCGCAGTTAATTCCAGAAACCAGGTAGTTTTTTCCCCGCACCACCTTTCATGCAGCGTGGTATTTCATGGGGAGGCTCCGATCACACCGATCAGCTGACGTGTGTCCTCAGTTGACTTTCCAAAACCACCCATTCCCCGGCCGGTAAAGTTTAGCAAGAAAGGGCCTCCCGATATTGCCGTCAGCCGTTCGATC